>DWFO01002233.1:0-14112 GCA_018246595.1 Mimoniades nurscia nurscia | reverse complement strand
ACCCGGGAATCGAACCCGGGACCTCCCGATCGGCAGTCGCACTCGCAACAAACACGACCAACGAGGCAGTTATATTGAAAATACTTATACCAAACGAGAATAAGTATTAACTTTCAATAGATTTCTTGAAGAATGTTATTTGTCGTTACTTTTGTATTTAAACGTTTATATAATCCTAATAATTATAACCACTATTCTTAACTGATAATGAGACTTTTTAAATAAAACTGAATTACTTCCATTAAAAGTATTGCATAATGTTTTCAATCTTCCTCTTGTGCAAAGCTTCACCCAGAGGTATCGTTGGAAACATTTTGAAGGGAACAAGTTTATGTTTTTAAAAATAGCTCGACTAGGTTAGATTCGAAATAATACCATCCGGGAGAGGTTCGGTCGTCTAGCTAGTATTATGTTATACATATATGTAATCAGCACTAACATTATTAAGCGTTCTCAGCTAACATACATACTTTCCGGCCAAAGACTGGCGTGATAGTCTGTTTGCTCTAAGCAAATCTTACATATGAGCCGTATATTCTACCACGTACGTCTACCACGTCTTTAACCAACGTGACGTAAAAAACGTAACATAACGCCTGTGATTCCCGAAAGGGTAGGCAGGGAAATATTGTACCTTCCCACGTTTTACTAGCTACGTTCACGTCCTGCCATAGAATAGATAATGAGCCTATTTCCATATATCGAGCACATCTGCAGACTGCAAGCCACTACTAAAATATATATGAAGAAAGAAGAATAAAATGAAAATTTTGACCCAGGATTTGAACTCAGGACCTCTGGATCGGCAGTCGCACTTAGAACCAATACGAAGTACGAAGCTGTTGGCCTTTAACAAACACTAATGTGTATTTACTCTAATTTAAACACAACTTGTAAATAACTCATATACTCTACCAAAAAAGTCTTACATACGCGCTCCTTGTACTCAGAAAACGAGTATTGTTTTAGCACAAATATATAACAAACGTAACGAATGCTTAATACATATTAATTAATAGAGCGAGAGCGCTTATAAGAATCATCATTAGTACAATGACTCCGGATCGATATCAGCCCCGTAGCGCTACGACGTGGACGCGCTACGCCGTGAAACGCTACAGAGGCTGTATATTTACAGGTAGCGAAATAGCAGACCCAGGTGGATTTTGATTAATTTTAGAAATAGGCAAGCTTTAACGAGTTCGCTTGATGGTTCTATCTAGAATACCTTGCTGGTAAAACAAATTAATTTTGCCTCTAGGCAGATTTAAATACCCTTTCGCTGTCTAACGGGCTGGAATATACCACATTTGTGGATTAATAGAAATGCTTGTGATAAAACAATTATGGTACAATCCGTTGTCTTGTTTCGCTTCAACTCGTCAAGTTCACATTTGTACTGCTAAGCTGCATAATCAAATCGCCTTTTCTGCTGAATTAAATGCATGTAAAATACGAATATAACAATAATGAGGGTATAATCAGTTTAATGCTCTACATAAGACAATCGGAGTACCAATACAAACCGGTACAAAAGAAAAGCTTGGAGCAAAAGAAAAGCCAAAGGAAGTAGCTCGGCTTAAGCTGACGCGAGACAGTGATCTCGTGCAACGTTGTTTTTAAGCCGCTTCCTTCTACTTGAGGTCTCCTATGGGAGCTGAGATTTTACATTCAAGTACGCTTTAGAAATTGCTTGAAATTATTCAAATTAAATCTTACAACCCAATGGAACTAATCGAATTGGGAAAGTTTGTCCGTTGTCGGCTTAAAGTCAGGAACTGGCTGTTGTTTGGAATGTTCGTCGGAATTTGGAATGTATGTCGATGAATAAAAAATACGTCTTCGAGATTAATACGAATTTCGTAAAACAATAGTCGTGAAATTCTACCAAGTTCATATTTTATCAGCTATTTACGAATAATATATGTACATAGAAACATATTTTCACGCGAGGTCCCTCATGGGATAGGCAGAGAGTATCGAGTGCCAAAGATCTAAATATACCTAAATATATACGTCAAATACAAAAAATATTGCAAGGAAGTAATATAAAAAAAAAACAGTAATATAATTATTGACATAACTCAAATTACGTAATTACCAACTCAGCAGATTTTGTCCTGCTAATCTCAAATACCAACGACAATCACTATGAAATATTGTATGTATGTACATGTATTTCCTTATGGAGAGGGTTTCCGTACAGTTACCTTTGACATTTCATAGTTTCTAGATAAACTGTTAACCAGAAATTCGTCCAATATTAAATACATAATACTAAAAACTATAAAATAAAAAAAACAGTTCAACTCCTCAATCCTTCTCCTCAAACAAAACTCCTCAATCGAAAAATACATATACATATATGCTCATTTTCATGGTAAACTGTCGAATGAATAATTTACAAACAATCATTTTTAAATATTATTAAAATATCAGATTTTTTTCACCCACAAAATTAGTTTAGAGGTGTTTATAAAATAATACACATTATATGAATAATATTGGTAATAATATACACATGAATAATATTGCTGACCGATGACAACATAAAAATTATTGCTTTTATTTATAATATTACGCCTGTTTCGATTGTGGCTTTTAGCTTTGAATATCATTTTATAAAATATATTTTAGAGCAAAAAAAGGCAAACATGGTTTATGAAAAAGTCTAATATACACAGTTATATTGTAACACAGTGTAAATAATAATATAATTGTACGGGAAGGTTCAAAAAGAATATGCTTTGCTGCTAACAAACGTGGACAGACCCGCCGACGAAAGTTACCGCACACAAAAGTAGGCCTGCGTTTGACCGCGATACCATCTGATGAAAAGTGACAAAGCCTTGCCAAGAAGCCTCTTTGTTCGCGTTTCGAAATAGACGGGAAACAGAAATGGAAACATTTTGAAAGTGAAAGCCGGTAGAGTTTTGTCTCTAATGTTCAAATGCACATACAAACATACATTTGAATATTTCGAAATCACACCTCATTGATTTTAAGAGATTCACAAATAATCAGGTAGAAATAAATCAGATAAAAAATTTCAATTAGCACGCCGACCAGTCTTTATTTTTGGATTTGGATGCTAAAAACACTCAGAGACATACGAATTAGCAACCAAAATCAGAAAACACCTAAATACATGATTCACTTTTTTTTTGGATATGAGGGGTTTCAGTTTAGGTAACCTAAGACGCTTCAGCCTAGTAATGGTTACTTGTACCCACAGCTCTTATTTATAGTTCGCCATGTGACTCTATTATTTTAAGGAGAGAAAGAATTTTATTTATGATCATATATTCGGCTTCACCCAGGTGTATTACGATATCCTAAGATGAATGCTGTGTTTAGTTGTTAGAGTATTGGTCTAGAATAAATATTTGTGTATTGCCCACATGCGTACGTTCATATCTGGGTGTAAAAAAGTATCTATATGAGTGTTCAATTATTTTTATAGTATTGTTATATTGAACATATAAATTTGGACAAATATAATAGCAACACTGTGTAATAGCAATTTTAGTATTGCACTGGCAATGTTCTCTCTCTCTTCCGTGCGACCTTAGACGGGATGCGTGTGCTCCGATTTGTGTGTCAATTAAATAAAGTATTCCTGCAATATTTACACAGCATTTTTAATTATACAGCTTACAATCCCATGTTGATGATAAATAACAATATAACGATTGTTTTTCTTTGCTTTCACATTGTTATTTTCAATTTCCGATTGCATTCGAGTGTGTAAAGTAAAGTAAAACGTTACTTAAATTATCTCGAGTGTGTACACTTTGGCCAGTTTAGCGCGCTCGAGTTAATTCGAGAGTGCACGTTAAGCTGTTAACTCGAAGTAAATACATGGTAATTCAAGCCACTCGACATTATGAACATCATGCAATTTTCTATTGCTTAAGATAAAATTAGAGATTATATACTAGTTGCACCTCTGTGTATTGTTCTTAGTCTTTGCACTTTGTACTCGTAAGTTTCTAGTACCTACCGTCAATCTTGGGAGGATAAGTTACCAGCGTTGTAGAAATATAATCTGTATATGGCACTGCTTATGTTAATTAATACGAATAGAAAACGATAATTACGGTTGCTCTTTTTTAAAATATAATTACGTCATGTACATCAGAGAAGTTCTTGAGAGGTCCTGGGTTGAAATCCCGGGTCGGGCCCTATTGGATTTTTCTAACTTAGATTTTACAGTAGTGGCTCGAAGTCTGGATTATGCCTGGTGTATGTTCATAGAGTCACCATCTACTCCATAATGGGACATAAAATAAAATAATAAAACTGGTGAAACGTGGGAGTGTACCACACTCATCTGGCTAACTCCACGGGAATCACAAGCGTAATGTTACGTTTACGTTTTTATTTTATTATCATGTAATAATATATCGATTGATTTTAATGCTGTTGGTTTGTTAATTGACTGTGAAGTGATTACAAGTTACCCGTCGTGATGTGAAAATTCAATTAATTTTAAAGCCGCCCTCGGAATTCGCGCCCGTATGAGTGTCATCTACAATCACATGTATAGTTACTTGTTAAAGTGAACCTACTATAGTATGGGATTTTTTAATTTGCATCGAGAAAATTGCCTCCAACATGTTATGACTATTCGTCATCGTCATGTATGTAGAGGGTCCCTCATTTAATGCCCACTGGCTATATAAAATTGAAGGTGGTTTAATATAATATATGTATAGGTACGCTAATTACCTTTGTGTTTGTGTTTATGTTTAAATTACATTATGGATGTAAATGCTCTTGTAAACTGTCGTTGATAATTGTTGTTGAAAGGTACTTCTATTCAAGAAGATTAATATCAAATTTCCATACAATTTTAAATTTATTTTCTGCCATTTACGCTCGACAACTGCTACTTCTTGTTTACAATTTGGTTCATGCGATATAAGTAGCAAGGGAGAAATTAAGATTATTTAATATTGAAGTTTTTCTAGAGTAGAATATAGTCTACTTAATTTTAAAAGGTCATAATAATCCGTAAACATCTATGTCCATCTCTAATTTCCTACTTCTTTAGCTCTGTCAGAGATTGTAGCTATTTCTGTGGACTGGCTTCTGAATGTGGCACTCGTAAGTATACCTGAAGTCTTAATATGTCTATCACATGGTTCGACCCATATCGTACGAATATAAGCCTTGTTAATTGGCATTAGAAACAGACCCAATCGAGCAGCAAACGTCAACAGTAAGTTTATCGACGTTTACTCTTAGTAAATGTGAACAATTTGTATATAGGGATTTTGCAAATAGCCTGCAAACCATACTACAAACATTCCCAAGTCTATCGCTTGATACTTCGCATTAGAATTTGGCGAGAAAGCATTACTCTACTTACTTGGATTCTATGTTAATTAAAACATCTGCGCCTATATTATACTTAATAACTTTGTTTCATGAATCTATAAACGATATTAAATATTGAGATCATAAAACCTTGAAGCAATATTGCAAAGCATGTCGCGCCAATATGAGTATATAACTGGGTTACTGTGTCGATAGTTGTCGTATCCGATGTAGTTATGAAGTAGGTACCAGTAGGAGTTATTATTCTCGCATCGAACACCGCTAGAGTGCTTCGTTTTAATTAATCTGATTCATTTATTGTTGCTCCGGTAAATGTTTTTGGTTTTCGATACTCTATGTGACTCTACGTTAGTAGTTTGGTAGCTTGGTCTGCTATGACTAGCGTAGTTGATACCAACTTTAAACGTGCAGACACATTGAGCTCATATTTTTATCGTTCTGATAATTGAATTTCATTGTTGGAACTGGTGGAGACTTACGGTCATCTTTCTTATGGTCTAACTCAAAACATATACTTCCCAGTCTGTTATCTAAAACACCTTAGTTTCTTAAATATGAACTTATGGATGTTCTATAAAATTTGAAATTTAAGTAATCTTTTGTTAAAATCGCCTTGAAGCTAAGTTACCATTTATGACGGACCACATTTATTCAATTTGGCATTGCTTTCGAATTAAATATTACTTCCAAATAACGTTTTATTGCGTTAATGTGATAATAAATTCATCTTATTGATTCTTGTTTAAAATATTACTACTTTCATAATAATTGTGAACTGGGTGTTGTCTTCAATTCCACTCTAACTACCTATTACAATTTTTACAAATAATGTGATTGAATATAAATTTATTTATTCATTCAAATTGCTTATTATGACACTTTTATAATAAAGCTGCAATAAAGAATTTAGTGTCTAATAAACATTTGGACCCGTCAAACCTGGATTGATTATGAATTTTCATACTCAGAAGAAAAAATTATTATATTACAAATAAATTACCACTTGGCTAGAAGCCCGACATTAAAGATATTGTTGCAAAAATGAAAGACAGAAAATTTCATAGAAATGGTAACAATAATAAAATTGTGAAATAAAGAAATTTTCCGGAATCTGACGCAATTGATAACCGTAAACGATCTGTAAGATTAGTATCAGCAGATCCGTGTCTTTGGCACTGGGAACTGGAAAAGTGTGATGAAAATGCGCCAATACTGGCTGAGATGGGAAAGTTTAGTCTCTTAACACGATAAGGAGAGTGATGAATGTAGAAGAAGCGCGGCAGGTCTATAAAGATAGAGATATTTGACACTCGGCGCTCACTGCCTACCCCGTGTGGTAACTGGCTTGGTAACAATAATAATGATGATATTTATAATGCGACCCTTATCCGGAGGGGATAATGCTACTCAAAGGTCAGTGATTGTCAAAGTTGATAAAATACTTCAAAATATATGTATAGTTAATTAAAGTCCCGATATATGGCTTCAGTTCGCTTGTTTTGAGTAACCTACTATGTTTAGGGGTGTTCTCGAGTGGAAATTGCCACGTCGGAGCGCATTTGAATTTAGAAACAGAGTTAGTGCCTGATCTCGAGTAATTTACTTGTGTTGATGAGAAACATTTTCTATGCCCCTGTTAGTTTTGTCAACAAGTCAGAGGGATAACAAGCTGATCTGTAATGCTATAAAGATTTAAATGTTAGTAACGCTTTTGTATAATTTCAAGTTGTTTATTACTTGAATATTAGTTAGCAAACAGTGTGAAGTTGATTTTTTCCAAACAAAAAGTCTCTTTAAATTCATATTTTTTTTTTCATTTTATACAGTTTTCTAGTAAATATTTAAAAGTCATTTCTGGTTATATACCTGTATATGTTAACTCTAAATCACATTTATGAATATTATTAATACAATAATAAACTGTTCGTAAACAGTATGAAAAATATTGTTTTATATTTACAATATTTATAAAAAAAAATTAAACACTAATTTTTGTTACGTCAATAGGGAATATTTTGTCATTCACAACAATATATTCTTTTATATTAATGTTTCTTGAATCATGTCGAGAATCGGTAAAATTTTTTTTACATCCCTTGATCATATCCAAACGTATAAAATTTTCCAATTTAACTCCCGGTGCGTTTACTCTTCACAAACTGGCCATGCTTAACACTTTTGTAGCAACACGTGTATAATTTACACTAATTACATTTTTTCGCATACCAGGAAATTTTATAGTAAAAAAGAAATTAACGGAAAAGACACTGATAAATAATCATTACAGCAATTTACGTAGTAAGGATTTAAAACACCGTATATATAAAATTTATCACAATAATAACAACGATACCAAGAACCGTGTAATAATAACTGCTAACTACCCCGTAAGGGACATGTACATGTATGTACATATTTAATACATAAGTAATACAAAAACAGTACATTTTCGTAGTCTTTGTATGTGTAAATAAACATAGCTACCTACATAGATATTCTTCGTTGTCTATAGTAGTGTGTCCAATAGGTTAACGAGTTTTGGCATGTGAGAGCAATTTTGTTCCCCGAACAGACACACAGTGAAGCGATATTGACTGATGGGGACATGACTCGTGTGCACGGACGTTCCAATTGTATTGACAAGTCTCTATTCTACACTGCTCTACATGTCGATGCAATTCCATCGCATTTGATGACTCTTTGCATTCTTGCGTTCTAAAACAAAGATGGTGTAGGAATAGTCCGAATGAATCCGAAGGCGGCGTATGACGAAAATGATAAATTTAAAAGAAACATCTCAGGTCCGATAATGTAGAGATGTTTTGAGCAGTGCTCTACGCTTAACCAGTAAGGAGCCTGACGTGGTACTAATACAACAATGGAACAATACTAACGATCATATATAAAAATCTATAATACTCGACCTGGAATTTGATTCCAGGCTTCTGGATCGTCAGTCGCACTCACAACCATTTGACTAATAAGGCAAATATCTGCATAAAATCGGTATTTCAATGTTATTTTCAGTCCTTACGTAATAATCTTTATATAATATTTACGTTTAAATAATATTAAACAGTTTATTAGATATATACTATATTTGGAACTACATTTAATTCCGTAAAATCATTTAATTCGTTTTCAATTCACTGCACTCCTAAACATAGTCAGAAGGCTCTCTCGTGGCTTATCAGGAAATTTGATCTCCCGCTTTCATCGTTGAGACGCTCCTTGGCTCTTGTTCTGTGCGCCGTCAGATTATTAAATACTGTTACATGTTCCTTACGAATTTTATGTATTCTGACTTAATCAACGGAATGTTGGTACCGAATTTTATTATTATATTCATAATTATTACATCATAGACCCAGGTCCTTTACTGATTAAAGCCGAGATCACGGAGTACCAAATACTTACAACGAGTACTAATTTTATAAAACTGGACATGATTCTTCAACACTCATCGGTTTCTACTATTCCTAAGATACTGCCTCGTTGGTCGTGTTGGTTGTAAGCGCGACTGACGATCGGGAGGTCCTGAGTTCAAATCCCGGGTCTGACACTACTAGATTTTTCTAATTTAGATTTCCTAGTTTGGGATCGGAGTCTGGAAATGTACCCGGTGTATGACAATAGGCTCACCACCTATTCCATAATGATGAAACGTGGAAGTGTCCTACGTTCTTCTGCCTACCTTTTCGAGGATTACAGGCGTGATGTTACCTATTCCTAAATGATCTATATAATATGCTCTATAATTAACACTCTTCTGCCTATCTCTTCGGGATTACAGGCGAGATATAACGTAATTTCATTAATACATATAATACAATTCATTGATATAACTGTATTGTAAACTACCCACAAACAGTTCCACAGTAAAAACTTATCGCTAAGAGTTCATACTCCAGATTAAGGAGTATAAAACCTCCTTATCTCGACACTTGGAGGCACAGTATTTATCTGCATAAGCCCCTACACGATATTTTTTCAAGTGTAAGTCGTCTTGGCACGAGACTCAGCAATCTTGTAGGTTATACTTGCATGGCTTATATGTACATATTTCTTACATGATACTATTGTATTTTTGATTTAAGAACGTACGTGACATCATACTTAAATATCAGTGTAACATACTCGTAGTTTTCGCTGCTACATATTATGTTACATTTTATAATAGTAAGCCGATATATGCTTCTTTAATCAGTGTTGAAAATGGTGATTTGATTTAGTGTAACCGGATTTGATTTGCTGTAAGCTGATTTTTATTGAAATTGCGAATTCGCTTATAATTGTCTTACGGAATACGCAAGATGGAAAAGATCAAATAGATTTTAAGTTATTGGAGGGTTCGATGATGGCAGCCTGAAATGGTTCGTTTAAGAACTCGCTGACAGTATGTCACCGTTTTTGTTTACGAGATACGATGAAACTGCCGCGTGTGTATATTTCAGTGTTTCACCACCATCATTCGCATATGGTAGTCTTTTGCTGGACATAAGATTCTCCTTAGGAATTATACCCATGATCCCAACGCTGGGCATGCGGGTTGACGATTTCACAGCGCAGAATCTCGTACCTACACCGTTGCCCATAGATGGCCAGGACATTTAGCTATGTCTAGACAGAGCGTGCCAAACCGCAATCTGCCAGCGCCGGGTCTAGTCGCCCCTTACGCCATCTTGTAACTGACGAACGAATGAATGAAGAATATATTCTTACCTCGCCCCGAGATTCTTTTAAATTGTTGTTGTATAATATTTTTATAGATGTATACATACTTAGTGTCAAAGATTAATTTAATACTATTGCAAAATGTAGAGTATTATAAATAAACCACAAGTGCTAGTTACAAGCGTTTTTATACTAAATAGATTGAAGAAAATTGCAATCTTAAATTCTACTTACATACTCATTTCTTGTTACAACCTCTTCGAGTTTACGACGCAGCTTGGTTATAACAAGGGTATTTTTCTCATAATACTAGATTGTTATTCCAACGATTCTATAATGAGGCCATACATGTTCGATGTGACTGTTGTTATCGGTATTTATAAATATCTTTGATTACAACAGTAATTAACATTATGTAAATTGGTGTCGGTGCACATTGGACGGGCTCCTCGATATCATACTGTCTTCAACGTTTTACCAACGTTTAAATATATTTCAGATTTTTCATTTGCAGATTCTATGTTTAAACTACTTAATAGATTGCGTGGAGGCAGGTGCCGGGAGACGAAGACTTATCGATCTTAACCAAATAGATCACTTACTGGCTGATGGAGGAGTCAGAATTGTCTGAAATTGGCGTGCGTTTGTAAAGAGTGATGAATTACATAGAACGAAACGCGTTAACATTATAAGATATTTAGTACTCGGTACTCTCTGCCTTTCCTGTAAGGCACCCGACGGAACGATAATAGTAATAGTATTTTTTTTTTCTTCTAACCTTCCCGGTATAACTTACGGATATACACAAACAGCTGTAATAACTAATTGCAGGACTATTTATTAAGATCAAAATGTATTCGGAAAATTTAAACGTTTGAGTAAAACATAGTTAAAGCGAGGTTTAATTGCCAACGGCTCCTTGATCTGCAATTCGTATGAAGTTAATTTAAATCGTGGCGAGGCATCAACAAATATACATTGAGACGGTTGGAAACTCAACAGAATGTGAGAATTTAGTTACGTTGTGGTTTCCTTTGTTGCTTGGTATTAATTTAACTAGGGTCTTAAACTCGGCTTTGTAATTGCTTAGTATTTTATTTCACTATATATTCTCCACCTGACCCGGTGAGCACGCACAATAAATTGGATATTTGACTACATTTTATAAAAAATTGTGCAGATTTTGCTAAATTCTTGGTCAAAACTTTTTACGAAAACTCACGAAGACTTCAAATATTTGTATTTATTTATTTTATTTATATTTATTTATTATATATTGTATTTATATTTATATATTTATAAATATTTATACGAAGACTTCAAATATTTCACGCAGACTTCAAAAAATATTTGTATCGTAATGACAATGCTGTAGAATTAACAAGTGATAGGTGTATATAATAATAATAATAATATTAAACATATATAATTTGACTGTATCATTGGTCCTGTTGGTTGTAAGTGCGACTGCCGATCGGGAGGTCCTGGGATCGATTCCCGGGTCGAACACTACAAAATTCTCTAATTTAGATTTTCTAGTAGTGATTCGTAGTCTGGATATGTGACCGATGCATGGCAATTGGCTCACCACATATTCCATAGTGGGGCGTAAACGTAAACGGTGAAACGTGGGAGTGTTCTGCATTCCTCTGCCTACCTCTTGAGGGATAAAACGCGTGAAGTTACTTTTAAACATACATACTAAACCATATATTAAGGAGAGTTATTATTTGGTTTATTTATATCCGCTTAATAAATCGGTGAGAATATAACACTGTCACCGGTTAATTTTCCACGTCGTTACACAGCTCAATTCCGACCGTAACGAATAGGTATAGACCACTAATTACAAGCGAGTTTGATTATTTTCTTGCGTCTTGATTTACTCCTTGTCACGGAATATTTAAGCTCGCGTGTTCAGTTCCTTAAAATTCAGGTTCTTAACCTTCCAGGTAAGATTAATTGATTACATTTCAGTATCTTTTAAATATTATCAACATACCACTTCTTCATCGACGTTAGAAAATCTATAGACGAAGTAATATCACGATTATAAGCTTAATTTGTTACTATACTATCACGGCAGTTCCTTTACGGCGTAGTCAGAGAGCACATACTGTCAAATATCTGTACGTATTCTCATAAACCTGAGGTGCTCCTTTTAATTGATTGCTGTTTGAATATCTTTTGATTGGTTGCTGCTTGATTATCCTTTGATTCTTTGCTGCTTGATTATCCTTTGATTGATAGCTGCTTGAGTATCCTCATCATACACTCGCAGCGGTTATTAAGAGTTTTTATCCTGAAATCGAAGAATTATGATTTACAGATATTTTTGAATTCTGTAGAATCCTTCGAAGTTAATATACATATAAGTTGATAACCCGAATCGTCTTCGGGTCGCTAATTAATACGCAAACTGTTCGTTATGGGTAGGAAATGAACAGCTTGCAGATGTCACGGCGCCGTCGGAATTAATTTTATCAAATCCAAGGTATTCGTCACGCTGGAGTGTCCGGGATGGCAAAATTTCCAATATCCTGTAGACATTCCTGTTTTCAATTTCCTACATTTCGTACCTGTAATAAGAAAATAAATTCATGGTTTGCAGTAACATTTACTGTCAGATTTCAAATTGGAATCTAAAACAATTTTAATATTCACTCGTATAATATAAACTCGTATATATGGTAATTATGTTAATTAAAATTACCTTACATATCCACATACACACATACCTTACATACACACACACACATTACATGAATAAGATGATTTAAAATATGTAATAATTTATAAATGAACCGCAACATTTAAAAGTTAATTAAATACATTTCTATTTAAAACATGTAGGTTTTAGACAAAGTATAAGACAGCAGAATCACTCTAATGTAGTCCTTAAACAAAGCAACCCATCTGTGCTGAATAAGCAGGACTTACATTTAATGTTTATCTACGTCCATGTAACGGACCGCAAATATCGAAAGTTAGCAACTTTGTATTCAAATAAAGACCAACCTAATTCGTAATAATTTGATCGTTAGTGATAAAACCATAAATAGTAACATCACGCCTGTAATTCCCTAAGAGGTAGGCAGAGGAATGTAGAACACTCCCACATATCATATATGTATATTAACTATTATGTATGTAAATATGTATATTATATGTATGGTATTTATCGTTGTTTTTATATCTATGTATATGTATATGTATAATATATGTAGTATATAAATATTGTTAATAATTACATATGTGATACACAATTAATATATTACTAACGGCTTTGTTGTGCCCACCGCTCATTCTCACCCTGGGTCGACTGTAGAGTCTGGTAAAGCCCGCTCTTAGTAACGTAGCCATAGGTAAACAATAAAGAATAAATGAACAAAAAACAAATATATTTCTAAAATTGCTATATATGGTTAAATTAAAAAGGTACTACAATTGAATTATAAATGCCATTTATAATAATATCATACAAGGAATCTGAACGTTGTGTCGCACGGCGCCCACCGCACGCCACAAAGACCGGGTATTATGTTGTCGTTTCAAAATTAGTTTCTACAACCCGCTCCCAAGAGCGGGCTTTCGTCTCGTCTTGTGTCAGCCAACCATTATTTTCCTAACGTTATTTTCCAAAGTTAAAGTTCAGTGGCACAGCGAGCCTTGGTGGGGCCTGTATCAAAATTAGTTAGGGGGTCCAAATGAAGGGTAAAGATTCTTCGCAAAATGTTTGCGTTTAACTAAAATAAATATTTATTGATTATAAGTTATCGGTTCCTTGTAGCAATAACCGATGTAGGATGTTGCCAACTTTTGGACGCACGCTTAATCCGGGTAAAACAGAGATTGCTTTTTTTTCTAATGTCGTATAGGAATAATAGGACTATACGCACATATGAGAGTTTTTTCCCCGGGAAGCACGAGATCAAGTGACATTGTGGTAACTTTTTACTAATTTTTGTTTACATACGTTGGAGGCCCTGTAGCCGGGGGGGGGGGGGGGGTTTTATTTATTTGGGTGGTATTTATGGGGTGGCTAGTAAATTTATATAAAAATTAATAGGAAATAAATAGATTGTGGTCTTTGTA
>DWFO01002232.1:0-14115 GCA_018246595.1 Mimoniades nurscia nurscia | reverse complement strand
GTACAATTTTCTAGAAGTGCTTCGGGGTATTGACGTATTGTTATTCCATAGTAGCAGTTAAACGTGACTGGTGTAACGTGAATGTATAATACACGCCTCTGCTTACCTCATCGGGGATCAGAAACGTGATATTTTTCTTTATTTCATTGTTATCATTCTTATAAATTACGTAGCGAACATTGACTATGGGTTTGACTACTAATGTATTGTAACTTCAATTATAACGGTCATTCGGATATAGAATTAATATTGTTGTACCGTTCACTACGTAGTAGGAAGTAAGGAAACAGTTTCTGGGGGAAAGGTAGCGCAATAAAACCAATCCCGATGAGTGTCGGCTTTACGCTGTTTTATTTAATTAAATTCGTAAAAATGATGACTATGAAATTATGGGCGTGTGCATGAAAATGTCTACATGTGCGCACTTACATACGAAAAATACCCAATATGTGTTATTGTACGTCTCACGGGTACGTGCAGTAGCTCGTGCAATTGTATTACAGAACCAAACGGACATAACTTAACCGCTGTTTACGAATTAAAAACTGTATTGGTGGGATGTACGGATTAGTAATAATAATAATAATATTTTGTTTATATTAGGTCCCGGAAAATATGTCGCTGTATTCGCAATCCACCGCTCCCAATACGAGTACGAAGATGGAAGAGGACGATGTGAGTATGAGTGTAGTCGGCGTCAAAATGGCCCAGTGTTACGACGTACCTACATGTGTGCATCGGTATCATTTTTTTTTAAAATTATATTTCCAATTAAAAAAAAAAAGAAAATGATATGTCGCTTGAGTGTGGCCGGCGAGTTGAGTGTGCGAGGGCGCGCGGCGCAGGGCGCGGAGGTGGCCGTGGTACACGTGATCTCGACGGAGGAGGCGCCGCCCGGGCTGCCGGCCGTGGGCGAGCCCGCGCGCGCGCCGCTCGCCGTCGGCATGCCCGTCTACGTCATGAAGAACTCCTTCGGCTGCTGGCTGCGCGCCAGGATCCTCGAGGTGCTGCCCAAGGGAATGGTGAGTCATAGCTAGCGATGTCGGCCTCGCACTTCGGAGCCGCCTCGTCGCTCGTGCTGGTTGCGAGCGTGGCTCCCGACCGCGAGGTTTCGGCTTCAAATCCCGAGTCGAGTACAGTTAGATTTTTGTAATTCCAATTTTATCGTCCTGGCTCGGATTTTGAATTGTTCCCGGTTGATGGGGACGTAAACGTAACTGGTGAAACGTGGGATTGTACTCAACTCCTATGCCTACTTCTTCGGGAATTACAGGCGTGATGCTACGTGTTCCTTAGGAGGACTTATATTCTAGCGTGCATCTTTTTATAAAATTATTTGCATTTTGAAGAACATCTACATGAGTCTTCACAGAATAACAACTGAAACTGAAATAGTTGCGAAATTGTCACCCAAGATCTCAAAGTGTCACAAACCAATGTTCCGTACCGTGCGTGACGTCACTAGTCGGTACCACACGCAAGATGGTGTTCACTAGTACGCGTCGCTAACTGCCGTCTCTTGCTACAGCAGCACCATTCTACGTTCACGGTGTGCAAGGTGAAGCTGGAGAACAAGGCGGGCAAGACGGCCGTGCTGCCGGGCCGCTGCCTGGCCTACTGCGAGCCCGCCTCCGCGCGCATGGGCATCGGTCGGTCCGCACAAAGAACTTATTTTGCACTTGTGTACCGAGCGGTCACAAAAGTGAAGCCGATTTTGGTACTTAAACTAGAACATGCATCGAACGAATCATTTCGATCGAGACTCGTTCTGTTACGTCGCTCGAGCGCTCTTTTGCCGTAATACAATTGAAATGTAAATGTACATTCGAGTGTAATATGCTAAAGTTCTATTTGAAATGCAATCAAAATCTGATCTGCTTTGCAAACCGGTCTATTTAAAAAAACTCTTAATAGATAGATGTTTTTTTACCGTTCATCCTAACATGGATCCTATTTAAAGATTCTTGTCAGATTGGCATCCACATCACACGTGTGGAAACCCGTAGTCACCGCCTACTTGATATATTTCTTTACACAACGCGACAAAGTTTTATCATAAAAGGTACAGGTCTTTGATTAAAAACGAATTTAGGGTCAAAAGGTGTAGTCTATGTTTTTAATTGGGCGTTATCGACATTATTAATTAATGTCGCACACCAGGCACTCGCGTGATAGCACTATTCAAGGACACCAACAACATGAAGAAGCGCGAGTCCTTCTACTCCGGCGTCGTGGCCGAGATGCCCAACCCAGTCAACAGTTTTAGGTAAGTCGACGAGTATATCTAGCACCCGAGGTATGTTACATGAGTGCAAGAGCCAAATCCAGCTTTGGCGCCATGGTCCACTTAATCCCCCCCCCCCCAATCCGCCCTTGCATGAGTGGATGAAACTGAAAATAAACTATATCATTGTTTTTTTGGAATAACAATCGTTTTAATTTTAATAATAATAATTTATAAAAAAAAAAAATTAGTTACTACATAGGGTCGCATATGTTGAAGCTGCGATCGCTTACTCCAGATACCTGATATTCTTCGACGACGGGTACGCGCAGTACGCGGCGCACGAGGACACGCGGCTGGTGTGCGAGTTCTCGCCCAAGGTGTGGGACGAGGTGCACCCGTTCAGCCGCGACTTCGTCAGGAAGTACCTGGTGGCGTACCCCGAGCGGCCCATGGTCCGCCTGCACCCCTGCCAGAACCTGAAGACCGAACTGAACGGTGAGCACGTTAAATGATAAACTAACGCCAGCATTCCCGCCGTTGTACGTTTATCGATGACATTTGCTACTTTTCCAACAACTGAAATATGTGGTCATATACAAATAATTATGTGGTCATACAAAAATGTACAGAGGTATATAAACTTGAACCATCATTCTCCATCATAATTCTGTCTCAGTCCATCGCTGGACGGAGGCCTCCCCCATTGAGCGCCACCGCTGGCCGCATCCAGCTCGTGACTGCAACGTGTGGTAGGTCTTCATCTCACCTCGCCGGACGGCGTACTACACTACGTTTGCCTAGCCGCGGTACCACGGCTCGAACACGCAATTCAAATACAGCGTTATAATTCAAAACCTATATATATTATTTTAAATTCACATTCGCCCTGTGTCGCGCCGGCAGGTAAGTGGCTGAGCTCGCGCG
Organism: Mimoniades nurscia nurscia; assembly: GCA_018246595.1. Taxonomy (NCBI): domain Eukaryota; kingdom Metazoa; phylum Arthropoda; class Insecta; order Lepidoptera; family Hesperiidae; genus Mimoniades; species Mimoniades nurscia. Next base: position 10,964 of record DWFO01002232.1, on the reverse strand, counting down.
TGGTGACGGTGGACGCGTCGCTGGCGCAGGTGTACTTCCCCGAGCACAACCGGCACGAGTGGATCTACCGCGGCTCCACGCGCCTGGCGCCGCTGTACCTGGAGCTGCAGGCGGCCGAGCGCCACCGGCCGCGCGCCATGCCGCGCACGCAGGCGCAGGCCAGGGTACGCGGCCTCTCGCACTCCAATATCAGTCATTTTTAATGTGAAGCAGCACCAGAGACCCGACCAGAGCAACTTCAGTGTTAGACGTAACACAAGAAAGGTTTTAAATATTATATTAATAATAATGAGTGTTGTTTTTGTTGCAGTCCAATATGCCCGTGGTTGAGTACATGAGGTCGGACGAGCAGGGCAGCAAGCCGGTGGAGGCGGAGAGGCAGCCGCCGCCGCAGAGCAGACTGCCCGAGGTGAGCACGACAGCCGAGCTCGATCCGCTGCTAGGCATAGGCCTCCCCAAATAAGTGCTAGTGGTCCATCATACTGGGTTTTTACCTGTAATAGTCAAGCTGGACCAAGCAGGGGGCTCCGCCGCCGTCAGCGGTCCGGGTCATTTGTCGTGCTGAGAAACTATATATATGCAATATATATACTATATATAAAGCAATTTAAGTACCTATTTTACAATGATTAAAGCTAATGTACATTAAATATATAGCTAGATTCACCATTCATTATTTTGAGCTGGAGTGATCAGGGACCTGTACCGACCTGTCGTCCAACCCGTGGCAGGACACGGACGTGAGCCGGCGCGCGGTGGCCAAGAAGTCCACGAGCACGGCGCCGGGCCCCGGGGCCGCGCCCGCCGCGCCGCCCGCGCTGAACCTGGACAACATCACCAGCAGGGTCGTGGTAGGGGAGAAATTAACTTGATAACACATTGATGACTTGATAATACGTTTGAAAATACAGCTGAAACAAAATCTATATATCAACTAGTTTGTTGAATCACTGATTAGAGAATAGAGACCGGTAAGCCAAGGGCTGTAAATTCGATTCCTAACCGGAACAATTTTTATATGATTGGCATGAGCGTTTGTTTCGTTTACATGCGTAAAACAAAACAGTACATGAGTAAAACAAAACTGTACATTAGTAAAACAAAACAGTACATGAGTAAAACAAAACAAAACAGTACATGAGTAAAACAAAACAAAACAGTACATTAGTAAAACAAAACAAAACAGTACATGAGTAAAACAAAACAAAACAGTACATTAGTAAAACAAAACAAACCAGTACATGAGTAAAATAAAGCACGCGTGTTGGCAGTACTACACGCCGAAGCACTCGGTGCGGCCGCGGCGCCTCGTGCCGCACAGCTGCGGGCCGCAGTGCAACCGGACCGACGTGCTGCCGCTGCACGAGCTCAAGACGTACAATCCGCTCGCCAAGCCGCTGCTCAGCGGCTGGGAGAGGTAAGCTTACTAAATTACTTGCCAGGTTTCCGACAAGCGATTAATCTAACTTGTCATAAGTAGTTGATCAGCCGTGTGGTTACCATAACGCAGGTTCCGTTCGAGCCGATGTTGAGATCTGAGGGCCGTGCTTGGAAATATCCCGAAGTGTTTTTATCATCATCAGTTTTTGTAATTTATAGTTACATCATAAATGCTGATATGTATTTATGTGTGGTTGTTTGTTTTTGTGATTGTAAAATAAGGAATGAAAAATTAAGTGAAAACCCCAATTTTTGTTCATATCTGGTCGAAAATATTTATTTTCCTTTATTCTTCCGAAAGGGTAAACAGATGAGTGTAGCACAATACTATAATTAAGAATAGACAAATTAGAAAAAAGAATTGAAATTCAAATGCACGTTGTAATCTCTCCTCGCGTAAAATCTTCTCTTGCTCGTCGCACCGCGGACGCGGGCGGCGCGCTGCAGCCCGGCCGCTCCACAGACAGATCGTGCGCTACAAGGGGCAGAAGGGCGTGGCGTACCGCGCGCCGTGCGGGCGCCGCGTGCGCCACGAGCGCGAGCTGCACCGCCTGCTGCGCGCCACGCGCGCCGACCTCTCGCTCGACCTCTTCGACTTCCAGCCGCACACGCACTGCCTCGCCGAGTTCGTGCTCAACAAGTGCCTCATCATGAAGAAGGTGCCCATTCGTTTTATTTTGCTTTATTTGGAACCCTTACAGTGTTAAAGCTTTAACACTCTCATTCTGCGTGGAGAACCGTGCACAACAGTACAACAGTAAAAATAATATTTAAATAAAATGTTAACTTTTTTTTAACATGCAAGTTTCATTGCAATTCGTTTATTCGTTTACTTACATACACACTTAATACCACAATAACATAAACAATTAATTACAGGATTTATTCATAGTGATTGTATTTATTACACCATTTAGCAGTTTAATATAATAATATAATAAAAAAATACAGTTATGCGCACTATTAACTGTAGTGTTACTATTAATTATAGAGTTGAGGTGAGAAAAATATTACAGAACTAAATTATACTTTATCCACCTTGCTCTGTATATATGAGGATCGAACCTCTTCAATGTAAACTAATACACAACATTTAATCAAAAAAATATATTTCTTTCAATATCTATAGTTATGAACTTCTAGGGTTCTAGCACATGAAATATTTCACAAAAAGACTTCCAGGATATATAGCGATACTTTGCTATATTTCAGGATCTGTCGCAAGGCAAGGAGAACGTGCCGGTGCCGTGCGTGAACTACTACGACAAGTCGCTGCCGGAGTTCTGCTCGTACAACACGGAGCGCACGCCCACCGCCGGCGTGCCGCTCAACCTCGACCCCGAGTTCCTGTGCGGCTGCGACTGCGACGACGACTGCGAGGTGCGCCACGCATCCGTTGCGGCTGTGCGCTGCCGTCAGGCGGACCGTCTGCCTCTTAGCCATGCTTTTTAATGTAACAAACGCCGTTCAGTAACGCTCTTGTGTAAGAGAAAAAACTTGTCGCAAACGATAGGTTGGTTTAGTTGTAGGTGTAAGAACATTCTAGAGTGCATGTTGGGCTTTCTACAGAATCTTTGTTGAAACTCTATTTTATTAATGTGGTAGACAAAGGAATGTAGTAGTCCCACTATCCGCTAGTTACATGAAGTAGCATCCATGATAGATATACATATTTTGAAAATGATATATATAAAGAAACATAAGGTGAGCGTCGGGCGGTGCGTGCGCAGGACAAGTCGCGGTGCGCGTGCTGGCGGCTGACGCTGGAGGGCGCGCGCACCATCGGGCTGCGCGGCGACGGCGTGGGCTACGTGTACAAGCGCCTGCCCGAGCCGCTGCCCTCCGGCATCTACGAGTGCAACTCCAGGTGCGGCCGCCCCCGCCGCCACCGCGCCGGCCCGAGTTACAGCTATATCGCGGGATGTATCTCGGGACCCGCTTATCACTTGTTTGTAGGCCGTCAAAACGCCATAATATAAATAAACGTCCATTATGCATTTCGGGAACTGATCAGAACCGCTTTGCTAGTTTTTTACAAATGACGACGTAGAGTGATTTCAATGTCTATGTAATGTATGGTTACATCGCTAGGATTCTTCAAAGTAGCGTATTATCGATGCGTATGAGCTCATTGATCACACAAAACATTGCGTTTGAACTCTTACGGCAGAACGAGCATAAATCGCATCACTAATAAGCTGGTGTGAAAGTGCCCTTAATCACGGTCTTCACTCATCTGAAACTTGGTTTGTTTCGGTTCTCATCTAAATCAAATATTTATGTAATAGAATAGAAAGTTTTATATATGTTAGTATAATCGCAATATATTAGACTGTCTAGTTTTGAATAACACGACCGTGTAAAGTTGTTACAATGTATAAAATCATGTTAGACTAATATGAAACGTACAATTTTAGATGCAAATGTAAGCACACGTGTTTGAACCGAGTCGCCCAGCATCCCTTACAACTAAAACTGCAGGTACATGTGTTTCAATAATCATAAATACTTTATTTTTTTTAATAAGATCGATTGTATCCAAATTATTATTATTATATTATCAAGCCAGGTCCGTTACGGGGCAGGCAGAGAGCACTCGGTGCTACCGGGTGTTAAGTATGTCTGTCCTTACAGATCTGAAGTTCTCCTACATTCATGACTTTCTTCATAATCGCGCGCCGGTTTCGGAGACCTCTGACTGTTCTATTACTAGCTTTCTGTTTGGTCTCGATAGGTGAGTCTCGTCTCCCTCGGCGCCTACACTCATTAAAATTTTTAGATTAAAAAAATGTAAATCAGGGTTGACTGGAAGAGAATGCCATTAGGCATTAAGTACGCCCCTGTATCCCTTGGTTTAAGGTGTTACAAAAAAATAAATAAATTAATTAAAGATAATATTTTTCAGGTGTTCAAAACCTTGAATCGAGGTTGGGGTATTCGCGCTCTGAACGATGTTCCCAAAGGGTCGTTCGTTTGTGTATACGCCGGGAATCTACTTACCGACGCTACTGCCACACTGGTGAGTGTGAACCGTCATGCCAACCCGTATGCCCACAATTGGGCGTCCAAACTGTCTTTACGTCCTAACTGATGAGAATTTGACCGACAGCCCCCTCAATCTACCCCTGTTCCCGCTACATTGGTCAATCTGCCCCCAGGACGGTCTGAACGAAGGCGACGAATATTTAGCGGAGCTGGACTACATAGAGGTCGTGGAACAAATGAAGGAGGACTATGAAGAGGACATACCGGAGAGCATAAAGAAGCTGGACATGGTGAGATGAAAGGAAAATTGTTGAATACGATTCTCATTCAATGCTTTTCTCCACCTGATCATGATGCTGGTATTAGAAAAATCTTAACTTTATCAGCATTGAGGGGAAATTTTGAATAGATCTAGTAGATTACATTCCACTCGGAAGCCCTCGCAGCCCAGTTCTGGTTGCAGATTGCAAGCGATCTGTTAGCGTGGTGTGTGTGGTCCGCCTATGGATGGTTTGTTTGTAACTTAAATGAAGACAGATTTTCTCCAGCATTTCCGTGTTCTAAAAAGCACGTTAAGCAGTCGATCCTCGTTATTGTCGTTAGGTAAAAATAAATGAAGCCGGAGACCTTGATAGTGTTTAAGAACATGCTTTCTATACCACTAACGGTATCTCCTCAAATCGGTAGAGCAGCGTGGTGCAATATGCTCCAGCCCCCCCCTGTGTGTACTTTTTCATGTACAGAATGAAGGTGACCAAGATAACGAGGACGATGATGATGAGGAGGATCAGTCATCCGATGACGACAATCAGCCGCTATCGAGGGACGACAAGGACGATGACTTCCAACCCGGGTACATAGGGCTCGGGGTGGCCGAGTTCAGGTGAGCGTTGTCGGCCAGCCAGCCAAGTTTGAGAACACACAACACAGGAGGTTGAGTACCTCTGGCTTGATGAACGCTTTGAGTTCACCATGTCACATTTGTTTTATAAGAAAACAAAAACAATCTAAGTTAGAAAATTTTCAGTAATACCCGACCTAAGATTTAAACCTAGGACCGCTCGATCGGCAGTCGCGCTTTCAGTCACTTGATCGTCACTTGACGTAATTAATATGTTAATTAAAATACATGTTACATAAATAAGGTCGCAAAGGAGATACAAAATATTTAATATACATCAAGATTTTTTTTATGTTATTTAAAATTTTATAGCAAGCGCCTACGTCTAAGGAAGCGCAATAAAGATGAAAACACCGATGAAAAGAAGGTCAAGACGGAAAAAGAGAGCCGAGAGGAGCCGAAGAAGGAAGAGAAAGAGAGACAGTCGAACGAGGACGACTGCATCACCATCAGTGACGATGACGAAGGTCAGTCGAGGTGTTTTTATGAGAAATATAATTAGTTAATAGGTTTTCATGCCAATAGGCTCCACCACCTATTCCATAGTGCTGCACTCCTCTGCCTATCTCTTCGGGGATTACAAGCGTGACGTTACCTCCAATAGGTTTCCAGTCGTTTTTCTTGTCTGTATTTTACAATCACAAGATTTTCTCTTTCTGTTTATCATTGGCCGCACAATCAGTGCTAAAAAATAGTGCCGGTCGAGCTAGCCGAACAGTCGGACCGTTCCCAAACAACATACGCGAGTTACGTCGGTACGTAGGTATATAGTGATGTGTATAAACATCAATCAATCAACATGTATCAATCTAATTATAATGTTAATATTTATCAACTGATTATATTCTGAACAATGACGATTTTTGTGATGTTGAGTTAGGCCATGCGTTTGGATTCTAGTCTACTTTATAACAATGTATTAAAGAATCGTAAACAATGTGAACATCAACGAACTAGAGCATCGCGTGATAAATCAGTTCGGTCGCCCAGGTGGCAGCACTGTCGCCCAGATGGCGGCACAATCGTCTCTCACGGAGCGTTTGTTATGTTGGCCATATGTTTATTAACGCATGTATGTATAAACGTGTGACTGGTGTGGCGGCAGTGCGCGAGCCGTCGCGCCTGGCGGCCGCGGCCGGCATGGGCGCCAACGAGTTCGTCTCCAAGTACAAGTGAGTCTGCGTAACTAACTAACGTAACGTTACTAACTAAGTAACGTGAGTAACTAACTTGAATAGAGATTTGTTCCTTCGTAAAGCGGGAGATGGGTTTGTTTAAAGATAATTATGGCTATCGAATGCTTTAGTATTACTGTGGTAAGTTTCCACTTTTAACTGAACCGAGACAAAATTGAATAGACGGGATCTGTTTTTGGTAAAGCAAGATATTTATTTAAAGTTGTTTAAAGTTGAGATTGTCGATTTGTTAGGACTTTTTCTGGTAAGTGTCTGAAACCGCTGTATTTATGAAGAGGGTGATGAATGTAAAAGGGGCACATCAGGCCTGTAAGGGTAGAGATATTTATCTCTGTCTAATCTATAAAGTTTAAATAATAAAGTATGGCAGTACAGAGACACACAAAGCCATCGGGTGCAGGCGCACTTATGGTGTACAACATAATAATTGATAGTGTACGCATAATCCTCCAGGGGAGGCCTATGTACATATATGTATATGTCCAACAATAGACTGCAATGTCAATGATGCAGGTCCGTGCGCACGCTGTTCGGCGAGGACGAGTCGTGCTACATCATGGACGCCAAGGTGCAGGGCAACATCGGCAGATATCTCAATGTAACTTGACATTTCATTTCATATCTCTCGTTACGTCATTGTTTTTTAATTTCTAGTGCACTCCATGTCATAGCCTTGTATGTCACAAATTCTGTGAATTCGCGATATTGATAAATTGTATTCCGTAGATGTACGATATTTATAAACATTTCGAAGCGAATTAAATGAATTAATTAGTATTTTCTATTGAATTAGTATTGAAATTAAACTACGCATCGTACAATAGATAATTTCAAAATAAATAACAGACTAGAAATACAATTTTGTCTATGATTGATATATAAGTTGGTATAAATGGCGAGTTCGTCGCTAGTTTTAACAGAGCTCCGTGGTGTGTATTTAAACATTGTGTATCGGCGCGCAGCACTCGTGCGCGCCCAACGTGTTCGTGCAGAACGTGTTCGTGGACACGCACGACCCGCGCTTCCCGTGGGTGGCGTTCTTCGCGCTGAGCCACATCCGCGCCGGCACCGAGCTCACCTGGAACTACAACTACGACGTGGGCTCGGTGCCCGGCAAGACGCTCTACTGCCTGTGCGGCGCGCCCAACTGCCGCGGCCGCCTGCTGTGAGCGCGCCGGAGCCGAGCGGACCCGAGCGCAGCCGAGCGGGCCCGAGCGGAGCGCGCGGTACGGACCCCACACCTTCCTGCTGTTACCGATAAGTTAACGTTATACTCATTGTACGTGTAGTACTGATTCCTCAGTTCTGTTACCGGCTGATACTAAATTACTACCGACTCAATGACAAGTATTGCTAACTGGATTACACATCTTTTCGTACAAGTATTTCGTACGTTTTCACATAAAAACGTAAGTATATTATTATGCTGCGCGACGCAGGGCTGTATGACGTGTATTATTCTGAATAATTTCTATTTTATTACAGATGTTAAAGTGAAAGTAAAAATGGGCCGCCCTCCACTCGCCTTGAAATAGACTGAACCTGAATTTATTAACTTGATCCTATTTTAATATTTAATTTACTGTAATAGTTCAATGAAAAAAAACTAAGTCTATTAAAAACATAATAAAGAAATAAGAAATATAATAAAGGAAAAAATTATATTAATTTAATGACTTTTTCCTTTATTATATTTCTATGTAACAAAGCAGAACTTTCGGAGAAAATTCGAAAACTTCGAGAGCGTTCTAAAGTTCATCTGATAAATGTTTCTGGTAACATCTTCATCCTTTGGTTTTAAATATGTGAAGACTTTTCGTTTGAAAGCTTTTGTGATTAAAAGTCGATCAAGAAATTTGCAAAATTAAGTTTAAATAGTAGGAAATAGAATTAAATTTTGTTTAATTTCAACATACTTGAGCTTTTTTAATTCCTACTAAAAAATAGCCACAAGATTTAATCTTGTTTTTACTATAAGGGTCAAAACTTCGTCAAAAGGGTCAAAATACCATAATAAACTTGTAACAGCTTCTGTGGAAGTGTTGTTGATGAACGATTATTGTCACAAATTGGATGTTCAATGTAGGCATGATGCTTAAAAAGTCTGGACTTTGTAATTTGGAATACATGTGGCGCTATCTTTTAAGACCTATAAGAAAAATCGAATCAGGTTTCAAAATAGTTTGTAGGCGGAGAATTTTTTCGGCTCTTATTTATGTAAAACGAATAAAAATTGATGTTGTTAACTGTGTCCGAATCTCTGGTATAATATAATTGATAGGTATTTTTCTGTATGTGATTGATGTAAGTAAATAAAGCAAATGTAATTGAATGGCCTTTTTTTAAAATCATAGTCAGATTTTAGTCTACTTTTCATTACACTACATATTTGTAAGTTAATGAAAAACAATCATGTTAAAACAAATTTCACCGTCGTTAATCGATAAATAAACACGATCAAGTTTATAGATGATATCATTAGGTCATATAAATACGAGAATACACGAAATTTAACAATCTTTAACTTCTTATGATTAGGAATGCTGTTACTAACATAAACGTGTTAACATGTACCTACCGTGATCAACATGATTAATGCACATTTTTTATCTCTGAACAAGTATTTCCATCTGTGCCAAGTATAGGCGATGGCCGATTACAACATCATCTAGTTATAATTCTCGACGGTTCAAACGGAGAGACCGAGATATCGTTCATAATAGGAAAAAATATCTGTTTTTTTGGGAAATTAAATGGATTAGGTGGCTACCGCAAGTTTTCATCATCACCATCACTTGGGTTAACTGGTAAAAAATGACAACGGGCATTAAGTCCGCCCTTTGATACCAACAGTAAAGGATAAATAAATAAAGCAAAAACTCAAAGCCCAAAATTTGTCACAAAATATTTAATCACGGTATCGTGTATTATTACACAAAAGTCCAAAATCATTTAAATTTTAACTACCCCACATTATACCACTACACACATTTACAAAACCTTACACTATAAAACATTGAACCTTACACAATAAGACATTAATTTTTATAAGGTAATGCGAGAGGTGTAGATCTCATTTCATATGGGTAGCATCGTATTTGTGACCAATTTCGAATAGGACAAATACTAACGAATACTAGTTCTTCGAAGTGAAGCAAATATACAGTCCTGTTAGGAACGAAAACTTTCACGATTGTACCTATTAAAATATTAATGTTTTTAGTATTCCATTACTGCCGACTGTAAACATCTTATTACTAGGTCTATTTCGAGGTTGGGCACAAAAATAACATATAGCAACTAGCACATCCAAGGTAACTTTCCTACTTTGTACATACAAACATTAAAACTATGAATATTATCTAAGACACTGGTTGTAGTGCCATCCTACGGTTAATATTATTCGTTTTATTGAATTAAAGGTTTAAAAATTAATACGTCACAATATTTAGAGATAAATAAATTATTTTATACTTGAAAGGTAAGAGTAATATCTAAAACTCTTAGAGGTTACGGATAACTGTATTTTTACGAGTTTTCTTAGTACAATAGGTTTGATATTGGCTAATGTGGAAGGAGTTGGGAGTTCCCGAAATCAAGTATCGTGTATGAGGAGAGTGACGACTGTAGAGGATACATGTCAGGTGTGAATTTAGAACTCGGTGATCTAATTAGCTCCCGAAGAGACAATACATAGATGATATACTTAAATATAGTACTAATAACGTAGTCTTAACAAATATAGCGCCTATGTATATGGAGGTGAATGTCTGGTACATAGAACATACATTATAAATGATGCTAGGTTATGTTTCTACTACTACATCCCACTTACAATTAATTGCTATGGTAAATGACAAAATGTATCATATCCAGATGTTACTTTTTATTTAGATAGTGGTAAATACGATAAATTTTAAGGGATGCACTACGCTACATCCATTTCAGCCACAGTGGCTTTAAGAATAGTCATCGTCATCAATGCTTTGTCGCTCCACCGTCAGACACAGATCTCTCAGACTGTTAAGGCCAAAATGGTCCAAGCAATAGTCTGCCACACTGGGCAAGTTGTTTGTCAGCAGACTTTACACATTCATTACGATGCACGTTCCTTTTAAAGAGCGCTTCAGGATTTGAACCAAGAACAGCGAGAGATTTACAAACTACTGGGCGACCATGGCTTTAATGGTAAAAGCTTGTGCTTGTTTCGAGTATAGAAAGTTCATAGGAGTGGCAAGAGCTGTAGTCGGTGCAGTGCGTGCAGCGAGTGGAGCTCAGAGGCCGGGCATGATGTAGGCGATGTTGTGCAGCGTGTCCTGCATGAGGCGCGCGGGCGGCGCCAGCGCCGGCAGCGCGCGCGTCACGCCCAGCAGCGGCGCCAGCGAGCACAGCAGCGTGTCCAGCAGCACCGACACCGACCCCGACACCGCGATCTGGCCCTG
>DWFO01002231.1:0-14120 GCA_018246595.1 Mimoniades nurscia nurscia | reverse complement strand
TTTAATTTTTCTAAATAATTTTTTGGGTTCGCGCTACACTACTGACTTCTGAAAAATATGTTTTCGGTATCTTAGAGTTATTATTAAACTACAGTCAGAAAATCAGACAGATTGTTATGATACAGTTCGATGAAATTTGTTGACATGTTTGAAAATGCAGTCCGGTCAAACGCTACGCGAAAAATGTTTGAAATTGGTATTTTCGAGTTCGGAATAATCAAATCAACCAATTTAATGCGGCTGTGGCTGTATTGCTATGATACAAAAATTTTGGTCGTGGGCTCTCTAAATATTCCTACATATACGGCCTGTTTCACCCAATAAATTTCAACCAATTACATCCGGCACAAATAATGTGATACCTCTGCTAATATTTCTATATTGTTATTAAAGAGTACTTAGAGTCTGTACTAGAGACGTACGTACATTATGCGCTATTGTGCAGCTGTACCCATACAATGCACATACTAATCCGGATACGCAAGGTCTTTCTGCGCATTACTTATAAAGTACGAATGTGTGCATATCGCTACGTGTGTAGTGTATTATATGTATTATTTAGTAATTTGTATCCGTACTTTAGTCAATTTATAATTGACTAGCTATGCCTGCTATTTCGTCCGTGTGGAATTCTGAAATTCTAAAATTTTTAAATTGAAGTAGCCTAAGCCTATTGCTTATTACATCAGTTACCTGACAGTGAAAGTCCCATCAAAATCGGTCTAGCCGTTCCAGAGATTAGCCGGAACAAGCAGACAGACACAAAAATGGTAAAGAACGTTATTAGTAGGTACTTTGATTTGATTGTTGATCGGTTCTTATTTGGTTTTAAATTGGAGAATAAAAAACGTCCAGACAGAAGTTAGACGAAGATAGTTGGGCGTTTGGGGTGATTGGATCTCGCAATGAAGAAACACAAACAATTATGTAAACTTTATGAACGTAATTGTTTGCGTTCGTACAAAATGAACAAAAAAAAAGTGGACTTTTATAACAATCGAATTAACTATTAATACCTCCTCCACCCCCGATCGCGCTATATTTAAACCCACGTGTTCGAGGTCGCCGCCGATATCCGATAGATTATAGGAAAGCGTATTATGTTTAGCGTGTTTACGTTCACTAATGCGTGGTTTAGTTGATCGGAGATTAAAATAGAATACTCGTATCAGCCGCGTGATGGAATACTGGTGATTTCTAAGAATCAATTGCAATTGTTAACGCTATAAAGTGGAGCTAATAACATCGGTTGTGCGCAGGACTCGCGACACTGACAAAGTACGGTACGGTATTGATTTTGTGCGGAGAAGAACTGCCATTGGACGCTACGTCTGTGAAGCTTCGTTCACGAGTTATTTCAGCGCTTTTACATTGAATTTTCATGATTTCTGTACATGATTGTAATTTGTATGTACTGTGTCAGTTTATATTTGTTACTATATTCTGTGTGGTAGCGTCATGTAATAATATTTTGTAACATATATTATGTATTCCTTATTGTTACATAGATATGTTATCTCTTACATAATTTCTTTGGTTTATGTCATTATTAAAAAATATATTACTTGTTTTTTCACGCAAACAACAACATTTAAGTGCAATTAAGCTATGTATACACATGTTGTTGTTGGTAGATCAAATAATATTGGTCTATTTAATAGTGTATGAGGGGCTGTTAGGGAAAAATAACAAATAAGGGTGGTCAAACAAACCACGTTCATAGTCCACCTTACGTGTCAGTGCTGCTGCAGCTATTTTTAGCGCCAGGAGGAAATGTGTGCATTGTAGCGTTAAGCTTAAAGGGTGCGACACTTAGAAACGAACACAAACCTCGGGGTAGTAACGCACTTGTGATAGAATTTAAGAAAGACATTAGGATTTGGTTGAAATTGGACAGTTTGGTCTTACTGGCTGCAGTGTCCCTTTGACATCGAATATGACAGCATGCACGTTTTATTCTCGGTTTAAAATAAAACAGTTATGTTTCTGTAATAATTTGTGACCTTCATTCAATTGTAATATGTTATAGGTAATACATATCGTACCACGTAAATTAATTCGTTTTCAATAAAAACCGATGTAACTAGTTTCATATTAGCGTAACATCGATTTCTCTATCGCGGGCGATTACATGCGGCGTCGGTTGGTCTCAAAAGACGTGGGGCAGAGGGCCGGCGGGGCGACCATTGAGCGCCCGGGCGGCGTGACGTCACCGCGCGTGGCGCCCACGTCCTACACCAAGTACGCCCTACGCCAAGGCCGTCGCCCGCCCCCTCCACCTCGGTCACACTTGACATTGGATTGAATTACCTTGTATATTCACTATATATCCCTTATAATCCGCCTCTAGCATCAATGAAATCCGAACTGAAGTGGACGTTTTAGGCGGCTTATTTTTTTGCAAGGTCTTCATTAATAGCCGCGTCATTAATTTAATAAAGACTCTAATAGTTGACGTTAATTGACGATATAATATCTATGTATATAACAGCGCGTATAAAATAACATTTCATCACGCCTGTTTTATCGACGGCGATGGCAGAGGAATGTACCTAGTACTCGGAGTACTTCCACGTTTCAATAATACCCGCGTATAGAATAATTTAATAATGTTGGAGTGGAGACCTCACCTAGGCAAACGGAGCGTAAGACGCCCTCCTGCTAGGTGGACTGACGGTAAGTGGCCGGCAGCGGTTGGATGCGGCCAGCTGAATATTGAGCTCAGTGCTGTGCTATTGGAGACTCCTGTCTTGCGGTGGAGGAAAACAGGCTGATGATGTTGAACATGATTCAATGAGACCTACGTGTTGTGTGATATGAGCGGTCACACGGTGATTATGCGGATTGCACAATGCATTATGATGCTATGTACAGAAGATATTGTCGATAGATAACTTGGAACTAAAATACCCTGCGCGTTGCTATGTGCACTACATTGCGCTATATTCTATTCCAGTGTTTACTGTTATTGGGATAGGTCGAATATACTGTATCGATTGCTATTGATATAAACCGTGAAGATTATTAACATAATCTCGAGATATTAAGGGGGATTAATTTTAAAACCGCTTTTATTAGTCCCCCTGTATCTCTACGCTTCAACCTCTTAAGTAGATTACGTATCGAGCAATGCGATGATTGATGCTTGTGAGATCGCGGAGGAACGAAAATCTGATTAGATGTATAACTATAATTTTATTTTAAATATATACACATAGGTACACTTAGTATTAGTACCTATTCATCCTGCAAATGCGAAAATATTTTCATTTGCGTTGTTGTATGTTATTTGAAACAATTTATTATTGTCGTTAATAACACATTGTAACTCCGCGACCCTCGAGGGGTTGGCGGGGTCACGATTTGTTTACTAATTGTATTATTTAAAACAGTAGAAACAATAATATTGATATACTGATAGTGTGCTGTGAGCATAGCGTGTAAAAATAAAAATTATCGCTCGCGCACGGCAACGTTTTTATGATTTAATGGAACTTTCTCGAATGTTACGTGTGACAATGTCATGACTAAGCCGCTGTTGCAAATCGGCGTGCGATAAGGCTACCTCGCAGGGTATCGCTGTACAAAGCCTGGGCTGTTCACAGCGCGACATTATATAATACTAAACTACATATCGTCTATGCCCTTTTTTTCTTTATTTTATTAGCTTTTGGTGCGGATTTTTGCGAAGTTTAAGGGCGCATTACAGACGTAGTCAGTCACGCTCGTGAATAGTGGGATGACAAACTGCGTATTAGAAAATGTCAAGATGTGCAGGTTTCCTCGCGATATTTTCCTTCGCCTTATAACCAGGAGACATTTAATTTGTTATTTTTTCTAAAGACGGTATCGCCAGTATTTTAAGCCAAGACCCGCGAAGACGGGGATGAATCGTAAAAAGTAAATTGCGAACTTTTGAATACCTCTAATGTGGTTTTCAATTTATGCAAATGACACAACTAGTTTGATTTGCGTATAATTGACATATGAAGTACCTACATGTGTTCACATGAAGCTGAATATGAATGAAAGGTTACAAACATGTTGCGCCAAGTAGTGCAGCGTGCCGGATGTCGTGTTGTAGCTTTTGAGCTGTCAAGCGCGGCTTTTCGAAATTCAATCCTGTTTACATATCCGGTCAAAAAAATAATTCGCAATAATTACGACCAACATTATTCACTTATACATAATTATATCAGTCAACAACATTTTCATTATCATCATTATTATTATCATCAGCCTATTGAAATTTACTACTAGACACTGTCTTTACCTGACTGACATTTAGTCATCTTGTACGCATTAGCAAGGCTATATATCAGTGTCTAGTTAGTACGAATTGTACATAGTTTTAATTTTTTTAAGTCCTATACGCTCTATAAAAAGGAGTGTTACCATTTTCACTTTCAAATGCTGGCTATAATCTTCTAAAGCTAAAAATCTTGTATATTGTGTTATAATAATTATTATGTCAAGTTATACGTTTATTCTACAACATTCGACTGTGTGTAACTAGCCTTAAATAAATCGAGGAACTATTAATCGATTATTTCTATTTAAAATTAATTTATTTGTTTAACTGTTTAAAATTGTTCAAATAAGACTACGTTACTTTAACCGTAGCTTCGTAGCAAGCGCTACGAATGACAATTAATATAGGGCTCGTAGAGTACAAGGTAGGGTAATATAGGTATAGGTATAGGTTAGTATAGTATAATTTTATTGTAATACCCATAGGATAATAACATGGCTCTTCAGGTAAAAAAATCTCCATTATGTATGGTTTATTTTTTTCTCATACAGGATTACTTCTTAATTAGATCAATGCGATTTGATTGAATAGAACCTTTTTTAAGCTACGTATGGCTGACGTATACTGATCCACTTGGCGTCACTGAAAAATGCTGAAGCGAGGCACTTCAATTTAATGAAAAGGGCGGGGGCGTATTCCGAGTTGTGTAGGTGGTGACGGCGCGTCGGCGTTCGTATCTCGGGGGGTGATTTTCTAGGCGATATTATAACAGCGTAGGCGTTGTCGTATCGGAGATTTAAAGGTCTCATAAAATCTATCTTTGTCTTAATTTTATTATAATACGATTATGTGCAAAGCTTCACAAAATGTATTCACTTCACTTCACGCGACTAGTTTAAAAGCACAGAAACTCTTAAGAGAGACGTGTGATTGTTGTTTTGTTATTTATTACAGTTAAAACGCTTATATTTCTCAAACCTAACACAGCGCGATTTCTAAATCACACCAACAATTGAATACCCAAAGTAGATTTAAACCTTGAAGGCTTCCAAAAAGTGTATCGAACGAACATGTAGCGATCGTGGTGCGACCTAAATCACAAGTTTTTCGGCTACATACTACCGACTTAGCTCAGATGTGGGCAGTGCACGCCGCCGCTGAAATTCATCGATCCTTCTAGAATAGGAACCGCTGTAATGTCATATTAGCTTTACTCGTCCTCATACGTAACTTATTAATAGGATAGTTACGTAATCATTGACGGCAAAATGCGCGCTGATAAGCGGAACAATACATGTAAATGTATAATTTATTATGTATGTATGTATGTATGTATGTATTTTATTGCTTTGTGTTTCGTTGTATCTAACTCGCGTGAATCATTCATAGCGTTTAGTCTTATATAGTTGAATTAGACCGCATGCACTAGTTGGTGTTGTATTATATCTTTCAAACGATAAAAATATGAAAGCCGTGAAAAATATTTTGTGCTGGAATATTTTTCATATTGAAATATTTCAAAGTATTATTCCGTTTACCAATTATAGCTAGAAAGTCTGGATTTTTGCTCGGTGTATGGCAGTACGTTTACCTCAGTATATCAGTCAGAATATTTAATGTCTCTGCCACCTCTTTAGAGAAATGCAGGCGTGGAGTTTTTTTTTTTCAATACTAAGACATAACTGATCGATTGATAGTGTTTATATTTATATGTGTAAGTATCATACGTGTAAGTACTTGAATAAATGAATTCATACTATTTGTCAAAGGTCAAATAGCAGTGGTAGGCAGCATATTGTTTTATATGTATTTTCGACCAATTTTGAATAAATGAGATTTGAATTTGAATTTGACTTTTCCTTAAGGGATCTGGCATACAAATATTAGAAAGAGCCTCAAAAAACCTACATATGTTTGTTTATAAGATAAAATATACATCATTCGCTATGACGGCAAAAGTAAACATCGCGAAGAGAGTTACGCGCCTTAAAGTTCTTTATAATACTCTCTGCGGCAGGTAATACGAGTATCTATCAAGCAACACACACACTAGCCTTGCTGAAAACGGCCTTCACCTTTCTCATACTGAGGGTAGCCTGTGTCTAACTTTGGAACGACAATAGGGATGGCGATGATGGCATTATGATTCAAGGTCACACGTGTAATGCTGTAAGATACATTGTAGGTACGATAAGCGTACATTGTAGACATTTTGTGATATGTTTAGATACACCGTTGATTGCTTTTATTCAAAATGAACGTGTCTACTATCTTTTTACAATATATTGAAAGTTTAAATATAGTAGTTATCTATTTTTCCCGTTTCATGTAATGTGCAGTTATTTTAAAACACAACTGAATAGGCACTATCTAGGCTGGCGTGCTAGTTCCTAGGTTGCAATTCGCTTTCCTATGTCATGTTATGCTGTCAGGTGCGATAGCAGTCAAACGAGAGCTCGTTGTTGAATATAAAAAAAATGTCTCGTCGAAACATAACTATGTTGTTAATAAATAATTCCTAGGAAATAATATTTTTTTCTAATATGTCTGTCATCGTACCGTGATATCAACTTGCAATTTATTTTGCATTAAAACAACGTCTCAACTTTACTTGTATAAACATGGTGTTATTAATAATGATAGTACTGTGGTGTAGCGGGTTATTAATAATGAAAAACATGCCACTGATGAATGACAATCTATGGGAACAAGATCGGCGTTGGAAATAAATCGAACCTTGAACCGTCGCGTCTTGATTTAGTGCGAAATTAATTTTCACATTTGTTCCGAATTCCGATGTGCTTACGCCGGGCGTGCATTCACAAATAAAATGCACGAAAATATGTCCGCAGTGTTTGTGGGAAA
Source organism: Mimoniades nurscia nurscia (assembly GCA_018246595.1). Taxonomy (NCBI): domain Eukaryota; kingdom Metazoa; phylum Arthropoda; class Insecta; order Lepidoptera; family Hesperiidae; genus Mimoniades; species Mimoniades nurscia. The sequence continues at coordinate 7,003 of DWFO01002231.1, read as the reverse complement.
TCAAAGTATAGTTATGTTTTCGGTCAATGTTCCAATGATTCAGAGAATTCCATTCGAAATGTATATTTAAAACATTGTACAATGGCATTTGGGTGAATGGTTCGTACATAGTACAGGGTGCGTGTTTTGAGGCAATTCCTTTACCGTTTCAGTGTTTTTTTTTATATTTATAGAAGTGTTTAAAAACTATTCTATAACAATAATGAAAAATAGAGGCAAAAGATGTCTGCCTGGACCATAGACCGTAAGATGAAAATCGTTACTCTCTGCCTAACCCTATGGGAAATGGGTAAGGCAATATCTATGTATGTATGTTATAAAAATAGCATTTAATTTTGCGGGTTAATTGATCACTGGTCGCTGCAGTCCAGAGCGTCATACTTCGGATCTCAAGTGACATTGAAGTTCTATCGGAGAACGTTCATAGAGTTCATATATCCATTAAGCGTTCCCTTTTCGATCGAATTATCGTCTATCGTCTATATTATATTATAGAACGCAGTATAATAGCAGTCGCGGCTACTGGACAGTCAGAGTTATGTATACCATTCTTCTTTATGATTATTTATTCGTTACTTTTTACAGTGACCCTTAACCTTAGTGAAAATTAAGAGTCGATATTGCATATATCCATTGATTGGTCCTTGACTTGGTCCTTAACCTTGATTGACAATTTATTAAAGATTTAAATCCCCTGGTGATCTGTTGCTATTGTACATTGTGATACAAGCGTCAACAGAATTCAATTTATTATTTATTAGATATATATTTAAATTTATTATAGTATCTTTTATTACGACTCAGTGTCACACACTACATCCTAATTATACTTCGTAATGGTATATTAAAACTTTATAACCGCTATCCAGCGTAGGAATGACCAAGCGGCGTGGTCATATTTTATGTAGTACTAGCGAGATCGATGCGGTTCGTCGCCGGTGTCGTTTGGTAGAGCGGTTTAATGTGTACTTTAATATTTACCACTCAGTTGTTGTATGCGTAATCTTTATGATTCCTCTTGAAATTGTTTTTTTCTCTCGGTATATTGTCAATTCCCCAATAATTTCAGTCTTTAGTGCAACGTGCAAATTATGCATATTTTTATGAGCTAATTGACTGTTTCAGATAAAACTTAGTCCTTGTAATAGTAGAGATCTATGAACTGTACTGATCTCTCAAGACTTATTCGAACTTCTAGTACATATGTAGGTATGTATATGTTTGTTTTCCAATGTCTCCTGCGAGAATGGCCGTAGTCATCAAGAAGTGACATTGATTGGGATTGATTTAAATTATCAAGCGGTCTTACGTCACCCATCCTGTTAACAGATAGCCTGACGTCATGGTGTTAACATGGTAGCCGACTGTTAACAGAATAGCCTCCCTCACGCTTCAGTGCCCTCCACCTTGGCCTCTACGATGTCGCGGTCGGCGGAGTGGTTCTCATACCGGCATTATGTATGCAATGGTACTTTACACATAACATGACTTATAGGCGTTGCTTTAATCTATCTTTTCCTATCTTGAAACTCCCTGTAGTAGTCAGGATGTGTACCCGGTGTATGTGAAAAGATATCATCCCCTTATTACATGGGACGCATAAGTAGGCGTATAATACGCCTCTGCCGCCTACCCTTTCGATGAAATATAGGCGTGTGACATGTTCTGTATGTTAACCCAGCAACGGCACATTACAAATGTACGGAAAAAACAGCAAATACATATTTTGCATAATTGAATCGATAGCGCGCGCATGTATTCGTTAGTTTTGCTAATTTGGTCGCAGAGATAAGCCTGGTGGTGTATACGAACTTTTTTTGTATTTATTTTCCCGTCGATAAGGTTAAGGTTAATTGTTTTTTTAAACATAATTTCGCTGATATGCCATACGTTGATTACGTTGACTGTTGCTAATCGTCTACTAATCTCTGTAATGTAAGCAACGTGCTATGACGCAATGTTATTCAGCTTAGATGTTAAGCCACTTACACACAAACATCACAATTACGTGGAGTCTATTTCGCATGCGTTTGTTTTCTTAATCGGGCCTGTGATTTATAATGGAATTTTACTCACTTAATCCGAGTCCCACGGCTTTATCACCGCCAGATATTGTTGTGTTACTTTGGTAATCAGAGCAAACACTCGTATTCCATTGTGAAATATTAGCCGTATTAAAATTTATCAACAGTACTTTCTGGCATAATAAGTTGTTAATCTTTCAGCCCGTGGATACATAAGTACATGTATTATGTAGTAAAAAAAAATGATAAACAACAGCTTAATCCGACTTCTCCTAACCTTAGATACGTTTGTGAAAATTCGGCGCTAGCGGTGACCTATGCGAGCGTCGACCGTCTCTTGGGTTACTTAACTTTACATATTCCTTGTAATCTGCAAAAGCATCTGGACCACTGACCAAGAATGTATTTATTCACTTTTGTTTTCAGCTACCTATCTATCTTCGTACAAATTGTGAAGTTTCTTCATACACGTTGCACAAATTCATTACAATAATATATAAAAATCTTGATCTCTATTAAAAAAAAATCTTGGTTCAGTTGAACTATAAAAAAAATTATTGTCAATACTGATATCGTCAATTTCTAATTAAACACACGTGCATTGAGAGTACAGAACGCCGAAGAAACTGCATCCGTTGATTCTCTTCCCGTATCTGAGGAACAAAGAGGCAGAGGTTTAATTAGTGACTGCAAATATTTGGTCGAGCAACGCTCTCGTCGTTTCGACTGAAATGTTTCAGTATTTCAGTACTCGTACATCGCTTTGTTTGCTACACCTTAGCGCTCGTACATATATTTCGTACATATCGTTCGATATCATGTATTTCTGATACGGCATACCAACCTATACTCATTTATTATTCGATAGTGGTTCGTAAATAAACCTATGACTAAATGTTCTGACTTTTTACTTTAACGCTTCACTTTACTTTTTGTCCATTACCTATTTTTACATTGACGTAATCTGATTCCTGTTTGTTGACGCTGCCGCTGGCTGAAAGCAGACCGTGTTTCGGCGACTCACAGACATATATTATTTCCAGTTTGATTAGGAGTTGCGTCGAAATGTACGAATATTCTCAAACTTGAACTTTGCCACTCTCCTTATATAGAGAGTCTTGCAGCTTTCGACAAACAATAAACAACTGTGAAGTAGCGATGACGCAATACTTCATCAGCGCCAATTAGGTTGCATTATTGAAAGCTGTACGGCATTAAAACAAGAATAGAGGACATCTAATAACATATGTAGATTAACTTTAAACGATCACTTAAGTGTTTCTACACGATTCTTACATGATTATTATTATTATTAATACTTTTCTTGTATTGCTATCGACAAAACGTCGATCAACAAGTGTTCAGCATAACTAGTTATTAGACGGACTGGGATTAAAATTTCAGTCTGTACAATACAATAATACAAAGGACTCGTGCGGTTATCTTATCAGCTTGTAATCTATGCAGTGCATAGAGAGCGGTGTGGCAGACGATACGGTGGCGTCGGCGCTGGTGGCGCGGCCGGTTCTGTCCGTACACCATGTTGGTCTCTGGCGCGCGCCGCACGTCTCTGCCGGGCGCGCTCGCAGCCGCCGCCGCCGCCGCATATAATGACATCGACCCTCCGTCGCCACGCCAAACCGATCGCAAAGAGGTAACCAAACGTATTCCCGGCTTCGAACTTGCACCAATCACAAATGAAATTCATCATATGTACGTCTTATATTTGATTTGGATTTTCAACTCCTTATTTTCGTTACTTCGACAATCTGTTCGCACGATTTCCTGTTAGTTTTGTACGTACGTGAGTCATTTCTGTTTCTAAGAATTTACTTTTATCTTTTTGTCCAATTTTTTTTACATGATATACCTATTTTTTAACGTTACCTTTCATGTTTGTAGAAATCATTTTTCTCATATCGTTACCTAATCGGCATTATGGCCTGAAAACGTCATAAAACTTATGGGCTCTTCAATTAAACATAATGTTTGAAAGTTGGATATCTGTTTAAATCTATGTAAAAGCTATCGCGCCTCCAATTCGGTGCTAACTTATACCGTTTGTGCTCTACGTGTCATATCCTAGATGGTTATCGTAATCATTAATATCAATTAAGATATAAGTATTAAGAAACCTACATCTATCAATCTAGATAATGTATTTTTTTTCAAGTTATAAATAACAAGTCGACCGATAAGCTAAAAAATACAAATCGGGCATTTGTTTAATCGTACGATTTATATTATTGTACATCCGGTTTAAATATTGTTTCAATTTGTTTACTGTTATATTTTTACTGTGGTCACTTTGAATGTTCACCTTCTATGTTCTTTTAATTTATATATTTCAGCATTTAATAATCACAGAATCACTAAAGTATAGAAGTAGTATGTGAAATTTAGTAACATGATGTTTAGTTGGTTTATGCATCACGTGTATTATTTTTTGCATATGAAATTTACAACAGGAGCCGTATTCGAATTAAAAGAAATTCTTATTCATGAGGAGGAATAATCTAGAATGAATCGTGTGTGCATGTTCTTTATAGGGCAATATAAATCATATAGAGCAAACTATTACTTTGTGATAAGTAATAATCCACCAACGTGTGGCGTTTATATATGTAGTTTACTTGTTCTGAGTGTTTGTTGATGATGTCATTTTTATACTATTCTAGCTACAGACCACTAATAGTTAATTCCATATCGCTTAAACGAAGAACGTTCTCGAATTTTTCATCACCTTTTCCATCGTTTTGTATTTATTAAAATATGGTACTTAGGTGTTTTACTGAAATAATAAAGCTTTATTGCTAAATATAAATTTTTGTTTTTAATTAATAAATTAGTTCTTGTTAAGTAATTCGTTCCATTAATAAGTTAGTTTCTGAAGTGTTTGTAAAGCACAAAGTTTAATAATGTACGATAGCCCTGGGGGATAGCGCTAGAAAATTATAGTCTGCCCTACATTATTTTAAAAGCTCTACACATGTAGAGTTCGTAAAATTTTACGTAATAAATTCCCCGTATGATAAGATTTATTTTTTACAGGCAAGATTTAATGGTTCTAGTTCATTTTCTGGGGAATCCCCTTGCAGACTTCGCTAAGGATATGATTGTAATTGATGTTTAATGTAATGCAGGGTCGTTAACCGTTTTAATTGACCGTGGTTACTACCATTTTTTTTTTGTGGTAACATAATGACGAGTACACCGCAAAATAATTATTGTGCAAAAATGGTTACCAGTAACAGTTTTGGATAATTACAAACCAAAGTTAGATGACTCTACCTCGTTTGTAATATTGTTAAAACATATGCACGTTTCTCGATCCGGATTTAATACAGTATGTAGGTATAATTACTATAGTAATACGTTAAATAAAGCGTTGCGTTTTTGTTGTTCAAAGTCTCGTACGATTCGAATCGGCATTTAGCTCGAGAGGGGAAAGGAGCTTGCTTGTGTGTTCAAGGAAAATATTCCGTGAGTTGAGCAACGTTTTTACGTTGATACACATTGTGTGTTATTGACTACATTATTGTATTGTCTTTTTCACTCGTTACAGTCAAAATAATATTGTATTATGTATTGCCTATACTGGCGTGTTCCTAGACTTTTGTTCGTGAAGAAAAATCTCTCGCAATTCGCTTAATTATTTGCAAACAATGAGAACAATGAACATAGCAAAGACGCGTAGCATTGATAAGTTTTACGTTTAGTGCGCGTTCGACTGGGGCATAATTGAATGAATAACAATGACCTTTGTTGCCATTTGCATACATTACTATATTTTTCTTTGTGTGTGTATTCTATTTTTGTTTGCGTTTTGATGGCGATACTTTTTTTATTCTTTATAGCGGTTTAATACTGAACCAGAAACGGGGCGAGCTTTAGGGACGTGCAGAGGTCACGCAGGGTTCATTCACTGGTAGCGGTCGCACAGGTACATCGGTGCATGGGAGTCCTTCGGCGGCGATACAACGCGAGCAGTGCCGCCTGACTTATGGTCGGCCGTGGGTGTGTGCGCGCGAGCGTTTCACACACTGCCGCGGCGCACACTGGCCCGCTCGCGGCGCTCACCCGCCGCTCCGCTCGGGCATTGATTGGCGGACAGCGAGCGATCCGCTCAGTCACTAGTGCGCAACGCCGAGAGAAGCAAGTGTTCCGCGCGACGTTATACTAATCTTATACATTTTTGAGTTTTTAAATTTTTTCTATGTAAATGTTAGCTTCAGCCGTACCGACCATATTTTCGTTTACCGAATATTCATATAAACACAATATAAAGTTGTATATAACTATTTCGCGGGTGTGTTTTACCGTTTAAAGTTCTCTACCTACTTCGATTCCTGTATTGAGTAATATTCTGTGTGTCAGTTGCAGTGGTTGTGCTTTTGATAGAAACAAGACTGTTTTGTCGCGAACGTGTTTTAATTTGGGATTTCACCACGAGTGGGCTAAAGGAAGTTTACTGTCAAGTAAGTTGGTGCGGAATTATGTGTCCGGGTTTTATATGGGACTATAGACATTTTCCTTTATTTTCAGAAAAAAAAAATACAGTAATAAGACCAAATTAGATATTTTTTACCGTTTTCCGTAATCAGCATCGGCCTCGTTTATTACTAAACATCCACGTTGAACGTATTATTAGATTGCTTTTGTCTACTTTGTGTGTTTTAAGCATAGGTAGGTACAATATACGTATCTTTTCTCTGCCGTTATTCAATTGTTTCAACAATAATCATCTGCACATGATAATAAAACGTGTTAGGTATAAATAAGATATCTTTATATAGCACGTAATATAGTAATGTATGGTAAAACCCATAGTATATCGCGATTGTTACACCCGCGAGGTGTCTCCGCTGCCGTCGCCAGGACCGCGGACGATGCTGGCAGTATCCGCCGTATATCGCGACCCGCTCGTGTGTTCCATCAATCCGGTCGCTTTAAATTCGTGTCTAACACAATCTTTACAC
>DWFO01002230.1:0-14120 GCA_018246595.1 Mimoniades nurscia nurscia | reverse complement strand
GGTGAGCTAGTGGCGAGTTGCTATATACCGGGCACCTATCCAGACTCCGAGCCATTACTAAAAAATCTAAATTAGAAAATATAGTAGTGCCCGACCCGAATCGAACCGAACTCAGGATCCGAACCGAATCGAACCCAGGACCTCCCGTTCGGCAGTCGCACTTGTAACCAACAACCAACCAACCTATTAGTGGTATGACAAAGAATTTATTAAAAGATTCACGATTCAATGGTGGACATTTTAGTGGTTAAGGTTTTAATAGTTGGCAGCCTTGTTCGACCTCGCAAGAGTGGCTGATCTGTAGATAATTACGTGAGAACTAGTTCTTGATGTTTTTGCGTGGCCTGACCTAAATTCGTTTTCGTTTGACGCCTTAAGCTAGATACTGATAAAATATCTTATGCATACGTTATGTTCGCAGTGGAAATTAATGGGTCTATATTTGTAGAAGTTTTCTATGTAGAAAGATTAGACACTCTAACGGATTAAATTTCAATCTGTCAGTTCCGGGGTACTTGGTACACAATTTTGGAACTTACGGCTGATATGAATATCGCCGTCCATGTAATACGTTCGCACTAATGAAGGGGGTGGAGAGGGAGGGCGAGGGATTGTTTTGTTTCGTTACTGCAATACTAAATATGCTAAAGTATGCCAACATTTGAGTGTAAGTGACAAAAAAAAAATGAACTGCATAAATTCTAAATGTCTTCCAATACCATGCCTCGACGTGTTTGATCGAACAACAAAATACGTATTTATTATTTTATTTTATAAAGAATCTCGCCCATTATCACGAGTCCGAACCAAATTAACAACGCTATCAAAGTTTTATGGTAGCGCTAATTATCCTGTACAACCAGATAACAGACGAATGGAATTTTCACATATGAACACCGATCGCGAGCATATTGCTATTATTAAATATACTAAGCTTCTTAGATTTAACGTTGCTCAATTCACGCTAACGCCACCGATTTCTAGACATTTCTAGAACAACAATCCTTTGTTCTGTTGTGGTTTTGTAGAAGTAAGCTTCTAAGCTATCAGGACTTTGAACAGCTATAACAATAAATGAACACAAAATACTGTTCTTGTTCTCCGAAGCATGCATCCGGTCATGTAAATGTACTCTTACCTTTCACACGTAACGAGTGACACGTTACCTAACATAATAAAATATTAGCGACCTAGGAGTACATAAGAATTACAAGCGGATGAGTATCCTGAGTTAAAGACCTATTAACAGACCTCCGCCTGCAGGGTCACCGATAAAAACTGACAAATATTGACATTGTAAACTTACTTTTATATTTCAATAGCCATTTACTAGGCAAGCATGCTAGACCACAGGCTATATCATTGCTTTCCAACAGGAAAGACTGTAAGCAAACGTTAGCCTACACGGTTAAAAATAGAATTCTACATACCTAAACTGTCTAGTGGCAGAATATTATTATTTCAACAACAATCTATTACATATTCAAATATTTATATGGGCCTATAAAAAATTATTAAAATAACAATCTGAAATATCATCCACATTTAATCTATCAGCTCTAATTAACTCAATAGACTGGTCTAGACTAAATATCGGATATTAGTTTGTGTAGTTATGACCTCGCCGAATCACTACTACATTATAAGAAAAAAAGTTGATGACCATCAAAATCCGTGTATTCCGACACCCGTCATAGTGGACTTATTAAATCCATAACGTTTTTTGCCGAACACGTTTTTTGTTGGCTATTCTCAATGACTAACCCGTGATATTAAAACGCTATTAGTTTAGATGAACGCACGATATATCATTTGGGTAGTCGATTTTATCGCTCCTAAATGCGGACAAGAATCTTGATGTCTCCATTTTTTTTCCGTGCGGTTTTTGCGCGCCCGAGACAATGTACGGGTTGCCATTAACGGGGCAGACCGCTGTATTAATTTTTGTCTACATTAATCAAACTTAGATCTTCGTCTGTAGGTACTCTTAACCCAAAGGTAATATGGAGGCATTCTTAAGCGTAATATTTAACGCATAATTAATATGGGCAATTAATTATTTTCAGGGACAGTACTTATTAAGTATCAAATAAACAACAGGGTACATTACCTCACGAAATAAACATTGTATTAAGAATTTAGAAATGGTAAATTACACAAGATGTTTTACAAATTACCCTATTAAAAACTTTACCCTTCCTCAAAAGTAATTTTAGTTTCTCTTTTCGGAATATTTGCATAGGCTTGTTAATGATTCTGTACCTACAAATGTATTTTTTCGTAATCCAATAGTGAAAATCGAATGCTAAAACTAGTGCAAGAGTATCGTTCGAACACGATGTTTGATTGTTATTTATGTGTGAGCTTCGATTGTCTCACGGACGGACGAGTTGAGAATAGACCTCCCAACAATGTACACTTATTGTATCTCACGATGACGCTCTATTCTATAAAACTCAACCTTATTTCTATAGCCACAAGGTCCACGTGGAATGCCTATATATAATGAATCGTCATAACTCTATTGGTGGTATCGTTATTAATTGTACATTCGTGTTGACTGACCGCAAATGAAGTGTTCCTAGCATTTTTTTTTATTCTTATTTAAATTTTTAATCGATTTTCAGAGTTGTACTTTGTGCTGATACGTTCATAATATCTGAGATTATTTGTGAATTAACAAAACCCTAATAAATAATAAAACAAATCATATGTGTACAATAAACGTTATTACCATATTTAATTGACTATTCAAAGAATATAATGTTAAAATGTCGGCAGTTGTATTATCTTTGTTTTATTATGGAGACCTTGGAATATTCGGTAATTCACCAAGTAATATCAACAATATCGTTGAACCATTGCAAGGTATTGTTGCGAAACAGTTCTAAAGAGTAACCAGAACTATATAAGCGCTGCAAAACTATATAAATAAAAGTAAATACACCACCGCGATTTTTTTATGATTACACAATTGAAACATAAATATAATCAACGCTTATCGTTTTTGTGACCGAGGTTATTATATTGGTGAAGATGAAGATAAAATCTCAACCATGCATGAAATTACCAACCGATTATATAATGATGACATCGAACTTTTCATTACCGTCAAATGCCATTAACAACACAATCGTCAAGTCATAGATAAATCATTCCCGCTGCCGCGGTAGTCATCTGGTGTCGAATTTGGCGTTCCCTTAACAATTCTATTAGAAAAATGACCGCGGCTACTATATGCAGTTGTCGTGGTCATAAAACGTTAGGGGTGGAAGGCTTTTTCAAATCGATCGCTCTCTGGGAGGCGACCACACTGACTGGCATTCAATGGTCAGCCGCGCCTATCCGTAAACATAATAAAACTTAATATTTACGCTCACTCCAAGCAATAAAGATACAATGAGCAAGTACTGTAAAAATGTTGTCCGCTGCCCGCTTTTCCGACCGCTACCAGTTGATATGCAACTCTAACACAATTCGGGCAAAGTCGTATTCGCTTTGACACACAGTTTTATGTTACGTCGTTTTTTGGTGGAGGATTACAGGAACTTATTTGTAAAGTTGCGCATTGTCTTAGAGGAGGTATATTTGTGTTTTGTAATAGTTTAGATACTTGATGTTGGATCGTCTTGTTGCTTTTTATTTTTAGCGATGAGTTGCGACTCGTACGTAATAGTATTACAGGAATTGCAAGCAAATAAATTGTATTTAATGTTGCTGTTTTATCACTCGTACACGAAAACTTAATTAGTTCCCACAATATAAGTAAGCATAAACTTGATTGTTAGATCTTTTAACATATAAACTCAATAAAGGTATACGGGTATATAAAGGTGTAATAGCAAGGTATAAACTCAATCATTAGATCTAATCAGAAGCCCTATCTGCATGCTACGAGAAGGGGCCATTCCGAGAGGTTTATTAAAACCATTTCAGAGTTGGTAACCCCGGCGTTCTGTTGTTGCTAGCTGTGAACTGACTTAGTGAGTGCTTCTGATTATAGATCGTGACGTTGTGATTTTTTTGTCAATTGTTGTCAATTGCCACCAAAAGCATGTCATGTGATGAGCGAAAACGTTTCTTCTGTGACTGGATGTCAAATGATCTCTAAAAAGATTCATACATATAGGTATTCTAATGTTAATCTTATTCATTGTTCCCCTTAGTACTATTGGCCTCGTGTGGAAACAGGACCTGACCTAAATAACTATAATATTCTCATTCTGACAGGAGTCCTCGAATGGGAACATTAAGTTCTTTACGTATGGATGTAAAAATTCATATAATACAAAGTTAATTAAAGCTGTCTTATTGCCGTAGCTGTAATCATCATCAGCCTATTACAGCCCACAGCTGGATATAGGCTTCCCCTGAAGGGTTATGTTTATAATCCCCTCAGTGGACATACGCGTTGGTGATCATAGAGCACAGCTTACCGCCCATAAACACGTGATTATAGTTTTTTAAAATAATTTGAAATACCAACACAAGGAGTGTTCTGCTCTTTTGTAAACAAAAATTATTTCGCGCCAGTAATTTGGCCACAATTGTTAATTATGAACGCAGTTTAGTGGTCCATGACAGGAAATGTTACGAGAACGAAATGTGTGCTCAAACTTCAACTCTAATTTAATAGCGTTAGGTACATATTCGATTGTTTCAAGTTCGCCGTCAGCTTTTAACAACCAAAGTATTCGTTATGAAGCTTTTTCATTTTCGCTAGTCGAATTTTTACGGTCTCCATTGTTATAAACACTTCTGTTTTACTGAATGAAATGCATTCCATCCAATATATGACGTCGCACTCGACATGCAACCTTATTGCATAGTACTTAGAGGTCACAATCTTCAGTACTTAAGAGCAAGTAATAGGTGCTTTTAATTAGTAGCACTCCTGTTTCAGTAAAGTGTGACAGGACCGTTTAAAATCGAAACGAAGTATTTTCATTTTTCAGTCCTATTACATAGGCCTTAGATTCGAGTGTTAACTGAAGTGCATGGAGATTATGTTGGTAAGAAAAAAATGAGGAATGAAATATTGGGTAATTTGGCCCCAGTAAGAAATCGCTTGGATATTTGTTAATACTACTGATATCCATATGAAAAAAATATTTGCAAAAGATTTCCAGGTACATTGATTATATTATTGTATCCTTATGTAGCTTTAATTGTTATAATTATGGACCAGACTACCCAATGGAACACACTACTAGAAAAATCCAGTAGTGCGCGACCCGGGATTGAAACCCAGTACCACTCGATCGGCAGTCATGCTTGCAACTAACACGTCCAACGAGGTCCAGCATGTATACATCATTAGAGGTTTTAATATTTCGACATTAACAGGAGTTAGAATCATTGTCTATAAATCGTATTCTAGATCTAGGCTATTAGGTCGTACCCGAAAATATACGACTACTTCGGTGTCAAACAAAGGACGACCTTTTATCTGTACTATAGCAGTTCTCAAATGCCTTAGTCTCTGTTAAACCTCTATGGGAACTAAGCGTGGGATGTTTATGTATGTAAAAATCACTGCTGTTTGCGTCTATTTTTCAACAAACACTAGTTATTTGCATTACTCAATTTTGACTTCCTTTTCCTGGTAGGTAATCACTGAATAAATACCATAACATGCTAAATTTTAAAAATGCCGAACTAAAAGTGATACTAATAACTTAGCACGCAACATCAAGCCCGTAATCCCCGAAGAGGCAGGCAGAGGAGTGTAGTACAATCTCACGTTTCACCAGTTACGTTTACGTCCCGCTATGGAATAGGTGGTGAGCCTATTGCCATACACAAGGCACAGCGATAAAAATGTATTAAAAAAAATGGTCCTATACATACCTACTCAAGAACAAGTGACGATTCGATTTCTGATTGGATTTCAGAGCTTCATACCAGCAATATCATATTTCAGCGAGATAATATAATAAAAGCATACGTCTTAAATCTTTCAATCATTCAGTTCGTCATAGAATTTTATCTAAATATTAACATCCTGATAATACAGTGTAGATTTATTTCCACTTACAAAATAACAGATGCTCCCCATTTTATCCAAATTTAACACTGTGATTGATTTATGAAAATCAATCATAAATTTTAACCACAAATAGTTACAACTTCCCAAATGGGTTGTAAATGTCAACGGATCGTCAGATACATCCGTGGAACATCTGCTCATCACTTCCCATCGATCCCCATGTTACAAGGATAGTCAATTTGCCGTTAAATGTCATATGACAGCCACATGTCACTGTGACACGCGCCATTTTTATAAACACTCAACGGCACTTCGCTAAGATTGATCGGTGCACCACTTCACTTCCAAAGTGGTACTTGAAACCCAGTTGTCTTAAAATTTATTATAGACGTAATATAAATATTTTTAATATCAATATTTAAAACATAAACGTGACAAGAACTTTTTAAATAAATTTTTATATGTACATAATATTGATGTCTTAACGCAAGTGATAGACCGCGTTGATGTCTTTAATATGAGCTAATTATGTCCCCGTGCATTATGAACTTGTAACGTAAGTATAATATACTTACGTTATAAGTAATGTGGCATAAAATTTATTGTAAATTGTTTGTTTGGACTGTTTTAAAGAATTTCTTCTAAAATAATAATTATTGACGACATTCGTAGTTATGTGTCTAACTTGTCAACTCGAATTACGTTACATTAATTCTCTTAAACTAATTTAAATATGGAATTAATTCAAAATAAAATCATTAGCTAGTCATTTTCTGTGTAATACCCGTAAGTCGTTAATATCAACAGATTTAACATCATATTTTAATGATAATCCAATTTAAATTCGCGGTAAAGCGTGTAATTAGTCAGTTAATTAAAAATGTTAATAGGATTATAAATAACACGTTCAAGTGACACATCTTTTATGTATACCGAAGAACCGTGCTAATTACTACGAATAATAAGATATGTATTAATTGTACAGAGTATAATCAATTTAATGATAAATATTAATAAGTAATTCAATTATCAATTATAATTACTAGTTACTATTAATGCAGCATAACTTGTGGATATGGTCCATACAATCCAGTTACCTTTTTATTTCTTTCTACGCTAATTATAAATTTTAGTGCTAAATTGTTTTCATTTTCTGTATAGGTATTAAGATGGCAAAAATATTTTCTGACACATTCTTAGTATTTTAAATGACATGAATATACGAAATAGTATAGTTCAAAGTAAATCTGTATTAAAAATGAGTTAATTGTAAAGATGATTTTTTTTACTATTTCTCATATCGGCACGTTGTCTAGTATCCACGTGGTTCCAAGCTCAGCGCGGTTCTGCGCGGTCGGGCGCTACGATTGGCTGAACCTGCCCCTCCCACTTGCGCGCGCGCTGACTCATACCGCCCGCGTCGCTAGCGTTCCCATACGAAATTATTATTGACGATACTCATGAAATATTTGAGAAATTTTCCACATAATCAATTTGTTGCTCTATACATACCCAATAAGTTCCTTTAAATAATTCCTTTCTAAAGTTTTAACCCTATTTCATCAACTTTTTTTATAATAGGTATACGAGTAGTTATTTGTATCTTTAAGAAATATTTTACCAAAGTACCATTAGTAAATATTTGATTCTGTATTTTAATTTACATGCTTTTATTTTGAATGAAACATATATTTACAATTTTATTTAAATAATATACGAGTATGTAAATAATAAAAACGGTGCAACAGCTAATGTAATTTTAATTTTATTTAAAAGTGCATAAATTATTTAGTATATAATATAATTTTTGTAAATAACTCAATTCATGCTTAATTTCCTTTGAAAGTTAACAGTAATTTACAGAAATAATAAATTTTGAAGAGTCATAACAAGTAAATATGTAGATTGGATCGCCTCCTGTTTAATATGTCGGTTCACCCAAACCTTAAAACCTTTCGAGTACTGCTACTGAAGGGTAAAAATAAGTTCAGTAGTGAGGCTTCTGCTATTAAAGCTTATATATAGAACTAACCTGATTCCCAATTTTGTAATTTAATTTTAACTTGAAAACAAAATATTTCTAGTAGCGCACCTGAGGAAGTTCAAAAGGCTTATATAAAGTTACCAAGACTTTTATGTTTTGCAAAAGAAATAAAAATACCCTTTAAAAATAACTAAAACATAATAAACTAGTCTATTCTCGTTAAAAGAACGTCTATATACCTAGTTTGTTGGAAGTTATCCACGGATCGTAAAAAACCCTTCCTCAACCTAACGATCTATTGTCTGCTGGAAGTCTCGCGATAAGGTCACAAAGTGGTCGAATCGGACGTCTTTTGTGCTGGTATGTGACCACAAAGATGTTCACATTTTCTACGTGCCCCGTTTCCATTCTGTTTCATTCACCACTGTTTATCTTTTCTTATCTTTCAATTCATTATGTGGAGCATTGTTCAAAATTGGAACGTATTTCTGTACACAGAAACATATTGTTCAATTCCAAGAAGATTTAATTATCTCATTAGGTGAAACATAAATCAAAGTATGCCGTATGTCGTATCGTTCAATTGCAAAATTTTAACATAAACTTTATAAAAAAATTGCATTGAAAATATGTTTTTTTGTGTAAGCGTAAGTTTAATAATTTGTATACCAGAGTATATGTATAACAGTGTATTTTGTATTAAGTGTAAGATTTTCTATTGAAATAAAATATTTTACACATAACGTCCAATGATATGATACAGGTAGGTACTTGTGTAGTAAAAACAGCAGTTCATTAGTAAATTTTTACAAAATGAAATATTTAAACATGATAATGGTATAAAAGTCACATAGTAATAATATACAGAATCAAATAAAAATAATACAGAATATCTACAAACAATGAAATTTAATCGTGAAACAATTGTGAAACATTCATAATATCACATACATATTCAGACATGTAAATAATATTCACAATATCCCCTTCGTACATCAAGCAAACTATTAATAAATGCTTAGAATTCGTCGGTGCACGGCTTTTAATTATCTAAACACTATTTGAAACAATTGCAAATGAGCGACACTCCTTCAATGCGGCCGACATAATCCAGACATCGTTATCTAATAGCCAAATTGCACAATGTCAACCTAATGACCTAAACACGACAAAGCTTATGGGCACAACAAAAAAAAAACAGAAGTGTGAGACCAATCGGGCGGTGAGGCAGGTAAGGCCTCCCACCATCCATAGCGACTCCGCCTCGCTGACCGAGCCTGCCGCTTGCCAGACGGTACCGTGCACCGGCCGACCGCGCTCATGTGAAGCTACGCGGGTCCGCCCATCGCAGAATGAAGTGTCTGTGCCTGTTTGTGCTGTTTCTGTGTTTGAGGTGCGAAGCCGCTGGCAGCAAGCCGCGGAGAGGACGCGGCAGTATGTGGTGGTAAGTCTTCTAATATTTTTTATTCATACACATCCATTTTCATAAAAATCGTAACCTCAGCTTTAGTGCTATGTGTGTTTATTGTTATATATGTCAAGTGAACCCTTAGATACTGTCATCAAACACCCCCTTTAATGAAACTAATACACGTAGGTGTATTCGCTTGTAGTTGGAGCATTAATAAATTGTAATTCGCGTTGTATGAGTTAACAATTTGACGTTTGGTTAATACTCTCGTAACATATACGCTAGTGTTATTATCCAAATTAGATCCACAAGTTTATATATTATAACAGACAGCTAGACATAAACTAGTTTATTGTTAGATAAAGTTGAGCTGCGTCCATCAAAACACAGCTGGTAAATCCCCTTCGAAAGCTTATATTTGAATAATAAGTTTATATTCGTCTTGCGCGTTACTTCCGCGTATTATAAAACTGTATACACATGTTACATAGTAAACTTTGATATAATACTTCCTTTATAAACATGGCGATAATTAGCATATCGTTAAAATGCGTAAACACCCTAGTGCGAGATTTGTTAAAGCAGGTTAAAAGTCAGTGCTTACTTTTAATCGTACTTCGGAGCTTTTTATGATGTTGCAATGTAATGAACGACTGTTCTTATGCTAATAAATTTTCAACACGGTATTAAAACCGACATGTAAGCTCGTTTTGCTTATAAGCTATTAGAACTACATTTTTATATAAAATGAACATATATAATATTCAATATTAATAACGATAAAATATTCTGTTAAAATTTATAATCGGCACCAATCATGATTTTAATACGTTAGTATCATACAATTAACGTGTTAAAAATATATTAACATTAACAAACTTACATATTTGGTACATATAAATTTAAATAAAAGCGTTTTTTTAAAAAAGGTCTGCTATATATAAAGTAAAACTTTTAAATTTTTCGAATAACTTTCTTAAGTCGTCATGAGACTGATGTCTCCCGGCTGACGGAGTGTCAAGTTTTATTTGCATACGCTATCGCTCGGCTCCTGGTATGCAACCTGCCTAATCCCTGCGACACAGAGTTCCTATCTATTAGAATTTAATCCATTATTCTTTATTATAAATAAATTATACATGCTTATAATTAAACAAATTATGTTCCTCCTTCAGTTTTAGGTTTGTAATACGTTAAGTCAGCATAAGTGGTACAGGTACAAATATTATGAATATGTATTGTTTGCTAAATTTCTTAATAATAAATGTTTCTTAATAAGTTTAAAGATCAATATAAATAATAATGAGGTTTAATTTTTTTTATTGAATTCAGTTTTATTCAAAAAGAACATGTATCTATTCCAGTAGCTATAAGTTTCTCTGACACATAGTTCTAGTGCAAATCTGTCGCTATATATAGTTTAGTTCCCCCACCGAAGTTATATCTTTTAAAAAGATTATAAATATCTAATAACTGTTAATGTAACAATTACAATACAAACTTACAATTAAACGCGCCATTCAAAGCGAGTAACATTAATAAAAACTTTTCCACAAGTTGTCATTTACACCGTACCGTTTTATTTAAACCGTAACTTTACATAAAAATACATATATGCGAGAATTGAAACTAAATTATTAAGCACATTGCTCTCGTAAATTTTCAACTAATTGTTCAACAAATGAAACCAGCCGTTAAATGAACGACGTGATAAGTCACTCACTTTGAACGGACCCTTTAAAGTTTTGTTTACGATCCATATAAAATTATTCACAGTTCAACTTTTACAACTGAATGTATTAAATTAAGTAACGACGTAATTTAATTTTGGTTATATATATAATACAAATTATGTAAACAAACATAAAAGAAACAAACGTCTCGATCAGAAGATTCCCGACGGACTGTTGAAAAGAACGAATAAGAAGTTTCGATCTTACTTTCGACCATCCGTTCTATGTGAATCTTTGTTTGAATAATAAATGAATAATAATATTTAATCTTCAATATTTCGGTAATGCAAATTGTCAATATTTCATTGTTTTCGTTTCGTAAAGTGTAAATTTATGACAAGCGGCAACTGTTGGTGACAATCGATCATCGTATCCGAAACGTCCGCGCATTCAACATAAATCCTTAATCTCTTAAAATCAAAGCAATGTTTCAATTTATTAGCATATCTTAAATATGCCATTCAAATACGTCAAAAAGTTAATTCATCTGTATCATTGAAAACAAAAAAGAGGCTACTATTCAAATATAAGTAAGATGATTTAATTACAGCCGTCTCTACTATATTTGATGGCGATAAAATATTTTATCATTTACTATCAACAGGTGCACAGTAGCGCGTGCCCGTTACGTTATACAAATACACTTTTGCTTGTTTATTATAAACAACTACTTATAACGATTACGATACTGTATTTTGATAATATATAGTTGTACGATGTATTGCTCTGAGACGCGCGGAGAGATCGTCGCCGGCGGCTAGCGCAACGCCCGCCGTCGCCAAATGTTATACAAATAGAAGTATAGAAGTCACTTTAGAAGTTTGCTTAAATATGTATCTAATAAGTTCAGTTACGCCTAACAGTTTAAATTTGCAAATTTAATTATTGATTTATAAAGTTTTACATATTTTTTGACAAATTAAATCCGATTATCCCAATGTATTATAATTGTTATAACGTTTACTATGTTTTCTTAAATAATACTAATAAAACTACGTCATTTACACTTAATTAACAAATATCTTATTAATTTATAATTAACATATTAATATCAAAGATATTTTATTTATGTTTATACGTGGAATATGATATAACGAAAGACAAATTTTGACTAACGTATATATATGCAAATGTATTTTGCGACCAAATTGTTTCATAAAATCTGTAGAAATCCTCTCCTCTTCGAGGCCTCAAAATGAAACAAAAAAATTTCGAACGAAAAAAAAATGGCACACCTCAGCTAATTCTTATTCATCACTTGTAGTCCATATTACATTACGTTTGGTATTGCGTGCAGCGTCATGATAGCGTTGATAAACGCGACCAGTCTAACAAGACATCTTGTCTTTCAAAGCATGTGGATGAACAGTACGAATGCTTGAACTGTGTAGCGCTGAATGCGGTTCCAGTGAATCTGGATTTCGGACACTGATATTTTGACGCCTCGTAAGACGCCAACAAATTAAATAATAAGGACTAATTTCGTATTCGGGACGCGTGCGAAGAATCGAGCCATATGTATGTTTAAGGGGTATACTGATAAACTCAAATGGTAAAAATGATAACCTAATTGAATTAAGCCGCCAACGAAAAATTTTATTAACTTAAAAAAAATCCGTCTGTGTCTGTTCAATAACTTGTTACAAACTGACAACATTAGAAAGCCTAGTTTAACATCAATAAACATTATCTGTTGTAATCTAGACTGCTAGTAAGAAATAAGACGGAAACTTACTTACTAATGATTGAAACGTCCGATGATGAAATATAGCAGCGATACGTTTAAATGTAATCATTACAAGACGATAGATATCCCGGCGATAGGATGCATTAAACATGGCTTCGCGTTTTTCTATCACGTCGTTGTTAATTGATTGATTTTAACCGTTATTATAAGTGCGTTTGAATAGGTTTTCATTCATTAAAATCTACTCGCCCACCTCAGCTCGGTTACCGTGATAAAAATCTTTAAATAAATTAGATTTTATCACTGGCAAAAGGAATTTTATTATCATCTCATTATTATTTATGTTATATGTGTACAGAATTATGACAATTTGTTTTTAGATAAAAAAAACAACATCGTGCTACCGGAACCGTAAAGTAAATAACATTTTATACCTCCTACTTCAAGCGCTCATAGCTCAGATTATAATGCTGTAAAGTTATGCTGTAAAGTTAAGCAACACAGAGCGCGATCAGTACCGCTAGTAGCATAATACGAGTGTTGCTGAGCTACAGGAGTCACGTTAAGTAGTCAGTGCTGCTAGTATAAGCCACCTTAAGGCAGCTTGATCACTAATCCATATCTCCGCCAATTCAAACAATAGCCAATTGACATAATCCACACTCTACCCCAGACGTGAGATAGATGCGTTCCCTCTAACGTTATAAAAAAATAACAACAAGTAACGTAGATATCAAAATTAAATGTGAAGGTACATTTGTATTGTTAACATGCTATTAATGAAGTTTGTCAAAATAATTTTTTATTATGTCATGAATCTATAAATTTAATCGATTATTGCAAATATGACTAGGTGAAGAAAAACATAGATGTACATACATGTGCAATATCTGTGTCGGATGGAATAAGAATATACTCCCCGACCCCATGCTTGGATACAGCGTGTCGTAAGAGGCATCTCAACCGGGCGCTGGCAGATCGCAGAATGGCGCGGTCTGCGTAGGCACAGCTAAACTCCTACGCCGTCTGTGTTATTATATAGGCAATGTGAGAAGCTGTTCTCTGCTAACTCCAACCCGCATAACCAGCTTGAGGTTTATGTCCATAACCCCTCAGAGGAAGTCTATGTCCACTGTAGGACATTTCGCTGTCATCATTATTATCATTAACATGATGAATAATGATAGCAGATGTACAAGATGGCCGAATTTTATTATACCATCGTATACGTAAAAAGATAAATGTAACTTCACGCCTGTAATCCCCGAAGAGGTAGGCAGAGGAATGTAGAACATTCCCACGTTTCACCAGTTACT
>DWFO01002229.1:0-14121 GCA_018246595.1 Mimoniades nurscia nurscia | reverse complement strand
CTGGATATGTGCCCGGTATATAGCAATAGGCTCACCACCTATTCCATCGTGGGACTTAAAAGTAACTGGTGAAACGTCGGAGTGTTCTACATTCCTCTGCCTACCTCTTCGGGGATTTACAGGCGTAATTTTACCCTTTATTTTACTTTTAAAAAAATTATGTTGAAACAAATATGACACAAAACTATTGGTTGGACGTTTGATGATATGACCGTCGCATGCAAATTGAGATCTATTTTTAGTTGCTATATTTTCAATAAACGTATGAAGTATTATTTCTTACAATAAATTATTTGACATCAAACATTCATTAACATCATCTTATTGGCGCCATTGTGTTTTCAGATAAAGTCAAAGGAAAGTTTACTGAAACAAATCCACTGTGGATCAGGGTCACCGAAAGAGCTACTGCGTGAAATTCGCACTCAAGAATTCTTAGAAAGAGCCCAGTGTCATCAGCTTCTTGGCGCCGGCGAGAAGGTCAACGTAAGAGCGTCTAAGGTGGCGCTTATCAGAGTCACGGATAAGCTCAGACAACTCCTGAAGATCGAAACCGTCCTTGTTAGCTGACATTAAATTAACAATGAGCTGGCTCAATTAATCTTTGTATCCTACTATTTTTTGGATCCTGAATTGATGACAATTTTCACAGTATTACATATTGAATTTGTCCTAACTTAGTTTCGGAGACTCAACACATTTTCGACATAAGACTACTAATAAATTGCTGTACTTGGATGCACTAGTATATTTTCATTCACTGAAGATGTAAGAGATACTTTTACAATTTCTCGTAATCAGAATCAGATCATCACAATTTATATTAACAGTCACATAAATTTCAATATTGTCCTAACTATGCATGTACTGACAACAGTTCCAAGATCTTTATATTACGACTGAGTTATTTATATACGAAACAAGGATGTATCTCATTTAGGAACGAACAAAATATTCTTTTTATGAGACTGTAATTTAAGGCAGCCATTATATAACCATTTTACTTGCGAGTTGGTCAAGTTGGGTTAGGAGTGAGAGATACTGTGTATTATATGTATGAATATTCTGTGTAAATAATGTAAATATGTATTGCTAATGTAAATAACAAATCGTCGCTTTAAGTGTAAGATATTGTATCATGGGTGCTATTTAATTTCGGTGTATGGTGATTATCTGGATAGTTAAAAGTGCTGCGGCAACTTGTTAATGTAATTGTTAATAGTACATAATTAAAAACAGTTACCATAGTTTAATTTAAGGTTTTAGCATAATCTTGATCAAAGTGTGCAATAGTATATGTGCATGTTTCATAAATGTTTTGTAAATGAATTTGTATTAAATAATTGTTGTGCTATCTGCTACCTGTAAATAGTAAGCTCAAGGTAGCACACAATTCTACGCACTGAGCTTTGTCTATCGCGGTGTGCACTTAGAAGTTACGCTTTTATTGGTGAATGATATTCACCTAAGTAGAAACTGTTATACTATGGTGTGTACCATATTGTTTACGTTTCTTTGATTAAAGCTTAGGTAATATACAACACTTTAGAAAGATATTTGGGTAGTTATATACGCTAATAGATAAAAGATATCGGCGGACGCCACACTACCCAGTGTTTTGTTGAAAGTTGTTTAACATCACTGAGTCAACATTTATAAATTATTCAAATGAATATATCCCCTTGAATCTATTCCTAATATTTGTTTGAGATTATGCTATTAGATAATTTTTTCGATCTTTTATTAATAATAGTACCAACATATATTTTTGTTCTTTGTTATGTTTGATGATATTTGTCTGTCTGAAATATGTTATTATTGTGTAATTATTTCTTTTTATTAAAACAAGTTATGTTTTTATTTATACATCTCTGTAAAAATTAGGCAATTTTATTGAAACATAATTATTGTGCATATTGCAAAAACTATTAACACTGTAAATAAGACTATTTGTAAACAGATTATTTTTTAAATTATTGTAACGTGTTTCTAGAATAATGCCAGTTCAGTACACATCTACATTACTCGCTGGCATTAATTTATTAATATGGCTACTTATAGCATTTTGGAATGATGTATGAACAGTAGTAATTTCATGTTCTGTAGTTTGAACCATGTTCCACCCTGTGTTATTTCTTTATGGGAACCAGAAACAATTAAGTACATAATTAATCTGTGATGCAGTAACGTTAGGTGGATAATTTTGTACGCTCGCGGATAACAATGGAATAAAATAAATTGAAAATAATTTAATAAGTAATTTATACAATTGCTTGTCGTCTGTCGAAATGGAAATAAAATCTTCTACTACCTATCTGTTATTAGCAGTACCTACAATTTAAGTATTATCATAATGATTATTGACATGATATTTGTTGATAACCTGGAAAAATAAAGAAATTGATCAACTGTAAAATGGCTTTATTTATTAATTTACCCCATTTACTATAGAAATTTCTTTTCCCTCATTCTTTTTTTGAATATTCCTTTGATATAGCGAGTAGAGAGGCAAGCGCGACTGTTGACCAAGAGGTCCTGTATACGATCGCAGGATCATCTAGATATTGTGTAGTAACTCGTAACCTGGATTTTGCGCACAATGGGCTCACCTAATTCTGTAGGACGTATACCAATAGGTGAAACATGAGGAGTGGCAACGTGGCATACTCGTAAATATGTTATTACGATCTAACAAAATCTAATCACAAGTAGGTACAGAATAAAATAATCTAAAGCAAGCTAAAATTAAAATTAGGAAATTAAATTAAAATCACTGTAACTAGACGGCCAGTAACTGTATCGCTGCTTAAATTAGCACGTGTGTGTAGACGCACAAGTGAGTGCATCGCGACTATATTGGTGCAAAACGCGCAGCAAAATTTACAACGAGTACACGGCAGCAGCTTATGAGAAGTGCTTACTTGAAATGTTTTATATGTCAAAAATGGTTTAATATACGGAATTGTTTCTAATAAAATTAAGCATGTTACAATAAGATTTTCTATTTCATCGTTTGCTAGTAGCCGTTGATTAATATTTTTTTATTTATATTGCCTTTGACGACTACTATATACCATTCATTTCATTCATGTTCTTTCTTGGTTAAAATGTCAAACAACAAAGTTTTTGTCAAATGGTAAACATAAGCCAATAAACACAGTTTTGGTTCATGTCTGATAATAATCTACTAAAAATAATATACTTTTACGGTACTTTACGGTCTGGAGTAAAAAATAATTATGCTACTAATTTAAATATTGAGATAAAAAATATGCGACTACAAATAATGACCAATTATAATTTTTAAGGGACTATTTGCTATTTATTAGATATGATAATTCTAACTTTAACAGCACTAAGCTAACATCATTGACCCTTTCTCTCGTATCCCTGTACCACTGTAGGTTATGTTGGTGTAGTACCTATAAATAAATAAGTTATGAGAAATTATAATACCTGGCCGCTAGTGCATTTACCGTTAGCAGTTTTTGAAGTTGGCAACATTATTTGGGTGTGCGAGGCGAGGCGATACTTTGTGTTTGTCATCAAATTATTAATTCAAAAATAACTTTTATGAAAGACTAAGATAATCGTACATAATATTATTTTGTTTGTTTATAATCTCTTGTTTGTTATGGTTTAAATTTTTGTTATGTGGAATAATCAAATGAAGTTACCGTTCCTGTTAGTAGCGGTGGTAAGTTGTGTATGTGGTCAGGGGCTGGAACAGTCACAGTACAATTCGAATATCCCACAGCAGTATCAAACAGAAAATACTCAGAATGGAACTCTGTATCGACCCAATGTGCCCTATGGTAGTTTTCCTGTGAATCAAAACGAATATCCTCATACAGCTCAGAGTTCTTTTTATCGTGACAGCGACTCTGATGTGTACGGGGACGGTGAGAATGAAATAGATCCCCAAAGTACTTCCAGCTACTACGCTGGGTTAGATTATGAAGAAAGGTATAAATGTCCGCCCAACTGGATTCGATATAGGGAGTCGTGCTACCGTTTTACGAAATCCCCTGATCGTCCACGTAATGAAGCGCGAAAAATCTGCCAAGCTTTCCAAGCTGATTTGGCCGCTGTGAATACACCCGAAGAGCATGGTTTCATCATCACAAATTTAATGAAACTGGATCCGCAGAAAGGCTCGTGGTATATTGGCGCCCACCAGCAGTCCCCTGGCTACTGGGCTAATGATGCCGACGGTTCACAACTAACAGGTCTCGAAAATGCTTTCTTTGATGATCAAAAGCTAGTTTACACTAGTTATAACATTCTTCCCAGAGACTATTTGGTATACAGATATTCACATGAAGACAACCACTGGGGTCTAGCACCAGTAGAAGGCACTCAGTACTTTCATTTTATTTGTGAAGGACAAACTCAAAGACTTCATTATCTCATACAAGAGGAGAGGTCTTTCACTTATGGCTTGGATACATATGATCCAGAGAGAATACCTAGGGGCCCCTACTTTATAAAGGAACCAGTAGATATTATCTATGACCCGCTGAGAAATCATCATGTGCAGTTGACATGCATAGCTGGTGGTTTTCCTGCACCTACTTATAAATGGTTCCGGGAAGATTACCAGGTAGACAACCCTATATACACTGAAATTGATCCATTGTCTGACTCTAGATTCATTTTAAGTGGTGGTACACTTATGATATATTCCCCAGATGCTGACAAAGACAATGCTAAGTATCACTGCACAGCCATGAACAAGTTTGGCACAATTCGATCAGAGTCTGTAAGGCTCTCATTTGGATTTATCAGAGAGTTTAATCAGAAAAGGCCTGTTGAAAGTGGTAATCAATATTGGGGTAAAGTTATGCATTGTGACCCTCCCTCTTATTATCCATCTGTAAATTTCCTCTGGGCTCGTAACTATTTTCCAAATTTAGTTGAAGAGGATAAGAGAGTGTTTGTATCTTATGATGGAGGACTTTATTTCTCAGCTTTAGAAACAATAGATCGGGGCAATTACAGTTGTAATGTGATGAGCAAAGTTTCAGATGCAGGAAGGAATGGACCATTTTTTCCTTTACAAGTGTACCCTCACTCTGATTATCAGCAGTTGAAATTTCCAATAAATTTTCCAAAAATCTTTCCTGACGCTCCAGTTGTTGGAGAAGAAGTGAGATTTGAGTGCATAACATTCGGCTACCCTGTGCCATCTTATAATTGGACTAGGAAAAATGGCAACCTACCTAAAAAAGCTCATTTGAGTAACTATGATAGAGTTTTAACAATACCCAATGTTGCTGTGGAAGATGAAGGTGAATACTATTGTGACGTGCGGAATGACAGGGCACACATAATAAACAGTGTGTTCCTTAAAGTGCAAGCAGAACCGAATTTCACTATCCCATTGGCTAACAAACATATGGACAATAATGGAGATTTACACTGGAACTGTGAAGCTTTTGGTATACCTGATGTCAATTATACATGGTGGAGAAATGGCAAAAAAATGTCAATGGATAATTTAGAAGAAGAGGACAGAGATAGATATATTATACAAGAGAATGTACTTATAATTAAATACTTGAATCCAACGAGGGATCCTGGGATGTATCAGTGTGAAGCAAAGAATCAATTGAAAGCAACATACTCAACTGGCCAGCTTCGTGTTTTATCTTTAAAGCCTTCATTTAAAAAGAGGCCACTCGAGTCAGAAACATATGGATCTGAAGGTGGTAATGTTACACTTAGATGTAACCCCGAGGCCGCACCCAAACCAACTTTTACATGGAAAAAAGATAACATTGTTATTGGGGCGGGTGGAAAGCGATTTATTACTGAAAATGGAAATCTAATCATAAGGCAGCTGTCAAGGGATGACGAAGGTGTTTACACATGTGTTGCCAAGAATCAGTATGGTTCAGATGAGAGTAGAGGTCGGCTGATAGTTCTACGTGCCCCAAGATTTATTGAACGCCTGCCACCCAGAATCACCACACAGGTAAACGAAGTCATATTCCTACATTGTAACGCTGATGTGGATCCTCTTTTAGATACAGCATACTTATGGAATCATAATGGCATACGTATGAAGGAGGCGTCTGACATTTATGCTGACAAAAGAATTAAGATAGACGGAGGAGAGTTGACAATTTACGACGTGAGCTTATCGGATGTTGGGGAGTATGAATGTGTCGTTAAGTCTGCGATAGGGCGTATATCGACTCGCACACAGCTACGCATTGAGGGTCCCCCAGGCGCGCCTGGTGGATTACAAATTTTAAATATTCAACGCTCCTCGGTAACTTTAGAATGGACTGACAGCAATCCCAATGGACGTCCTATAACAGGGTACTTACTCACAGGGCGTACAAATTGGAATTCCACTTGGAGCGTTATAACTGAGAATATTGCTAACGTAATGGAGATAGATCGGTACAATGGTCGTAAACGAGCTACAGTAACTACAACACTTATGCCATGGTCGGTCTACGAGTTTCGGGTTCAAGCCATCAATAGTTTAGGTATAGGGAAACCATCGTCGCCAAGTCCACAATTTTCCACACAAGCTGATAAGCCTTACAAGGCTCCGAGTAATGTTGGCGGTGGAGGTGGTAAGGTTGGCGACCTTACGATCACGTGGACTCCATTACCACCATCACAGCAAAATGGGCCTGGTGTTCATTACAAAATATTCTGGCGACGTAATGGCACAGAAGTGGAATTCCAATCACTTCTACTCAAGGAATATGGAAATGTCGGCATGCATGTTGTACACATTTCACTAGAGTATTTCTTTACTGCCTATAACGTTAAAGTTCAGTCCTTCAATGATGTGGGCACCGGCCCTGAAAGTGAAATAGTAACGATTTATTCCGCGGAGGACATGCCACAGGTAGCCCCGCAACAAGTGAAGGCTGTTTCATACAATTCCACAGCTCTAAATGTAACATGGGACCCAATAGATCAATCCCGCGACCGCCTCAGAGGAAAGTTAATAGGACACCGTCTTAAATATTGGAAACAGGAAAATAAAGAAGAGGAATGCATTTACTACCTATCGAGAACGACACGACCCTGGGCGTTGATTGTTGGCCTGCAACCCGATACCTACTACTTTGTTAAGGTAAATTATATTCTATTTCTAGATGTATGTTACAGTGCTAATGTGACTCTCAACGTGTGACTTTTTTGTATATCTAGCACGTCATTTCATTATTATTGTATTGTCCGACAAAGCACAAGGTAACTATTTTATAAGGCGTGTGATTGTTACAATCGAAAGAGTCAGATCGAAAAGTACGTAATTCATTTGATGGATGATGTATGCATTATTTTCATCTTGAAAATACACTAGTGTCGCCGTTTTATGGATATACATTGTGATGAAACTTTTGTGACTGACCCATGTGGGAGATTGATGGTACGGTGTGTTGTGGTAACTCATGATGGTATATTTGGGCATGGGCACGTTTAACTTTAATTTTTCTTCTTCTCTTGTCATTCTGTTGTCTGTTACTATGATCTTATAATAAAAAATAATAACATTTTATAAATACATCTTATTTGCATCAATATTTCAGGTAATGGCATTTAATTCAGCTGGTGAAGGTCCAGAGAGCGAACGATACCTAGAACGCACATACCGCAAGGCCCCGCAGAAGCCACCTTCCTCTGTCAACGTATGGGCTGTCAATCCCAGCACTGTACGAGTGGTGTGGCGTTATGTGCAGCCAACTGATGAGGAGGAACCGCTAATTGGTTTTAAGGTTAATATTGCAAATTCTTTATATGTCGTATGAAAAGACAATAAAAGTCTACTAATGTCATCTTTGCAGTAGATCAAGTATATTTAAACTTAAATCTCTTTGCTTCCAAACGAAATTAAATTTGTTGCCGAAATTAAATCAACTGCCGATTGCGAAGTCCTAGGTTCAAATCCCAAGTGGGGCATGATAAGATTTTTCTAATTTAGATTTTCTAGTAGTGACTCGAAGTTTGGATTTGTGCCTCACCACTTATTCCATTATGGGACATAAACATAACTGGTGAGACATGGGAGTGTTCTACACTCTTCTTCCTACATCTACCTACATTCAAAACGCTAAGAATTGAAAAGATTAAAAACCGTATTAAAAACGTATTACAAAAGATTTGAAACGTATTAAAAAGATTAAAAAAACATACTGAAAAGATTTAAAAAAAACATATTACAAAGATAAAAAAAATGTATTAAAAAGATTTAAGAAACGTATTATTTTATTTACAGGTGAGGGTTTGGGAAACAGATCAAGACATGAGCACTGCAAATGATACCCTGGTCCCAGTTGAACATAAACTCGAGGCATATGTTAAAAATTTAACTCCAGGAAAATCTTACAATTTGAGAGTGTTGGCTTTCTCGAACGGTGGCGACGGCAGGATGTCATCACCCCATATCACTTTCCAAATGGGTGATTACCATAGTGATGCATATGGTTACTATGTCAGAGGAACAGCTGTACGACAATCGTCTATGACATTAGCCAGCCTCTGTTTAATGTTATTTGTTATTCAATCAAGATGTATTCTTTTATTCTCATGATTATTTTCTTATGTAGTGTATCATAACTTTGCCGATATATAAGAATACTGTTATTTTTTGTAATGATACTTTTCAAACAATATTTTTTATAATATATTTGCATTTCTCACTGCTTTAATTATATCTACTTACTAAATGTTTTAGGTTGTGAGATTTTTCCGACCATTTTATTATTGTCTTTTGATAGCTGTTTATTTTGTGTATTTTTATTTTTGAAAATATGTAGATCTGTTAGTTTATATTGTTTTTGAGTGCTTTATATTCACACTGACTTTTACAATTACTGTTATCATTTTCTGTGATCTGTAAATTATTATTTGCTATTTCTGACTTTGTACATGTCATGATTAGCTAATGATATTAATGAATCTCAAGCTATCTCACAATATTTTTTATATGGATGTCCATATCATAACTTCAATGTATCTGAGTAATCTTAGCTTATAAGGAGAATATATCATGTGTTAGTTGTTTTGAACTACACCAATCCGAGCCATGTATTTATAAACTTTTTAAATAATTGTAATTTTAAACAATTGTGGGAATTTGAATCTCTATGTATATATTGTTATATATTCAGTACAAAACCAATTGTGGTTGGCCTATGCTGGAACAATAAAGTAGTGCCTGTAGAATTGTAGGTCTCTAATAGTGACTAAGTTAATATGTTATAACCAATTTGCAGTGAAGTGAGGTCACAAGTAACAAAAAGTTATGTCACTGCCGACTGAATATGTAAAATGCCTTATAAATGTTAAACCTTTGGTTTGAAATATAGAGTCCTACAATAATATAGTCTTTTTTTATCAACTTATTTAAAAACCTATTCATATTCTTTGGAGATCCATTTTTTACGTGACATCATTAGTTGAGATAGAATATCTTTTTAATAAAATATATTGTTTGGCTTAGATACGTTACATCACGCCTGTAATCACCGAAGATATAGGCAGAGGCGCATAGTTTGACTAATTGACCAACGAGACAGTCAAACCTCGAAACCTGACTACTGATATAAATAAAATAATGTTTTGCTAATTAATACAATATTTAATAATACATACTAAATTACGATAAAATAACATTTTTGTATACAAGTTAACTTAATTTTTTATATTTAACTTTTCGTTTCAAACATTTCGCATCTAGATCATTCAGGGGACTCGTGTCCGTGGAATCTTTTCTCTTGAATAACCCTTCGCTTTCATTTGGCTGAACTTGCTTCAGAGGTAACAATCCGACGGCATAAGGTATATCGTTGCTAGAAGTCGTTATTGGAATTAAATTATTCGTCGAATTAGCTTCGTTTTCTTTGTCATCTTCCCATCGTTCTGGCTTGTAGTCGATAGATTCTAAATCTGGCACAGTGCCTGAAAAATTTGACGTTGATATTGGATCGGAGTAGCTATGGGTGTAACCTTGTGACATACTGCGTTCATCAGTTTCACTTCTTGGAACATCTTTATTAATTACGGCATCCCATTGCATTTCTTCGGAAATCATTGTAGACGCGAAGTCTTCATTGGACTTTGTTACATCTGTCTTTTTACTAATTTCGCTGTTGTCAACTTGGTATACAGAATTTAACGAATTATTCCCGTATTCAATTGGAGAGAGTTCTCTTTTATCCCCTTTGTCTAGGATACCTGATTCGTCGTTAACCATGTTTATTTTCTTTTCTATATTTAACAAATCTTTTATAATTTCGTCTTGTTCCTGGACCTGTTTATTTATTTCACTGTCACGTTCAAATGCGCTTTTTTCGGCAATAGGTTTCGACGTGGACATCAAGCAATCGAACGAATCCTGTAATCGAAAGTCTTCCGTGGTCAATGAACTATACTGCTGCGTAATATTATCATTTAATTGAGATTCTTTAGAATCCAATAGAGATATGTTAAAACTAGTGTCGAGAGAAGAACTCGTGGGGCAAAGTTGTTCGATAACTCTCGAGTCGTTTAGCTGATGATCTTCATAATACTTTTTGACATCCTCACTCATAGATTTTGTAAAGAATTGCATGTCATTCTCGATACAAGAGAAATCAGTATTATTACCATTATCGATTGAGTTATGACTGTCATGTAGACTATGGTCTAAAACTACATAACTTTGTTGATCAGAAAATGACTCCAAGTTATCGGGTAAAATGGCATTCAAACTGTTAATAGCATCTTCGTGAGTGTTACACGGCATATCTTTACTGAAAGTACTGTCACAAGAAAATCTTTTACAGCTTATTAACATTTCACCCCTTTCAATAGACTTAGAGAGTTCGTCTATACTTTTGATTTCACTTGGATCCGCAACCTTTTCTATAATGTTGGGTTGTTCGATTACTTCGTATTGTATTTCACTGCTTTGTACCATATCGAGGAGTACTTGTTCATTAACATTGATATAAGAGCCATCTCCGGATTCGAATAATATCGGCAAGTCTGTTGGTAGGCCAGCATTCTTCAGAGCATTCACGTACTGAGACATGGCAGTACCAATACCACTGCCAGAAGTTTCGCCAGCAGAACTGGTTGTGGGATGAGTGTAATTTGAAGTTATTGCTTCATTGCTAATTGAATGCTCTTTAGTCAATGAAATATTTGAATCCAACGCATTGGGACTTGCCGACTGGTCCATATTATACATTAGTTCACTGTCAAAGTTAGTGTAGTTGGCGTTCGAATCGGGATCACATATACTATTCACTGCTTGAGACAGGCTCACACGATCCATGTAATCCTATGTGAATAAAATAATAAAATAATAGTAAAATAAAAGTGGACGCATACAAGTTGGAATTATTCAAGACAACAGTGAATAGACACTTCCTAGGCAAGCGTGGTACATCCTAGGTTAACATCTCACCATGAGTTGAGAATGTAGTCAAATGCGAGCCTATGGCTATTTAAAAGATTGTATGAACGTACCTGCATATGTTTAGTTTGCAAATGTTTAAGCTGGTGTATAGCTTTACGAGAGTCCTGCTCGCGGCGGAGGAGGGCGCGCTCCGCCGCGCGGCCCAGCGCGCTGGAGCCGTCCCAGGCGTTCGGTCGCTGTACAAGAAATGGTTATATGCAATTAAAATTTAAGCTGAACAGTTCTAATACAATTCTTATAGTCATTTTTCGTAAGACTAAAACAATCATGAGGCGACAGTAAATATGATTTTCTAATTATTCTATAAATTATAACTTATATTGTTGTACGTCACGAAGTCCAGTAAATAGTATATCGTTAATACTAAATTAAAAACTAGAAGAAACAAGTCGTTCGGAGGAAAATAGTCCATTATCTGTTATAAATCTCACTGAATAATGTCGTGAAATAAAAAAAAAATGCAGTAATACATCAATAGGTTTTTAATATTTGAAATAACACTATTTAAAAATCTTCCTTTTTAAATGCACTAAAATTAACTGGGAAAAAATATGTCGCCCGAACAGGGACTTGAACCCTGGACCCTTGGATTAAAAGTCCAATGCTCTACCGACTGAGCTATCCGGGCATGAATACAATGTGTCAAAATGAAAAATGTATATTTATAAACGTTATTTGCTTTTGGCAGTTTCATATCGTTTCGAATGCTATTACCTATACAATTTTATTGCTAAACGAAATACTATCTTTGACATCTAAGTTTAACATACTACGAGAAAACCAAAATTTATGACGGCATTTTATAATTACCTTTTAAAGGCACTTTAAGAACTATATATGTAGGTACCTTATTAAACCATAACACGCAAGTAAATGCTACTGTGACTTTTAAATAGTAGGTAAGCATGTTTAAGAATGGATCGTTCAGCGTACGGACAATTACTCAAAGTGACTTTTCAAACTCAAAACAATTTCTTAATACTGTATCATTATGGTTTCACTGGATTCCCAAGTTTCATTGGTGGTGTTTCATGTTCTTTTTATCTGCCTGGATCGGCGGATTAACGAATTTGAGGTATTATTTTATACACCTTTACGACCTGACAGCAAGTATGGAATTTGGGTTACAAGTAACTGCAATCCAAATTGCATAGGTACTTGCTGATCATTGTTAACTCTGTTAGAGATATGTACAAACAGAAAAAACTTTCAGTTTTTATAATACATATAACGAAAGGCTGTGAGCCGCGGGCTCTTCGTCTAATATGAAAAATCTTTTAAATCGGTAGATCGTTTACCCTGAGGCTGGGTCTGCCGCGCCGCGGCCGGACCGAGCGCAGGCTGTCCGCGTACTCCATGTTCCCGCCTGTCCCGTTCTCGATGTCGAAGGGGATTCGCACCACCACGTCCTGACATCGCAACGTGTGTGTTAGATATTAGTAGCTCTGAGAGTTAAGTTGTTGGCACATGGCAAACTTACTGACAAGTTAAGGAACGCTGGGTTTTAGTGCTACAGATTATAATAAAACAGCTGTAGAGTTAATAAATTAAGCTAAAGCTATTTCCCAATGATCCATTAGTAAGGTTTATGATAGTCTATATTATCTATACCTATATCGTGGAGTTCTTGTGTATTATTATTCAACCTTATCGAAAATTACGGAGAATTCAGTCTCCGAAATCGGCGTGCATGTATGAAGTAAATGATGAATGTAGAGGTAGCGCGGCAGGTCGGTATAAGGATAAAGATATTTAGCACTCGGTGCGCTCTGCCTACCCCGTGAGGGGCCTGGTGTGAAGATATGTATCGAAAGTTGTTGGGGTGGTTTAAACTTCCTACACAGATATTGCCATCTAATCCGTACTCCAGGCTTTAAGTATAGCGTGGTTGAATATGTCGCTCATTAGCGGGAAGAAACATTTACAGTAGTAGCTAGAAACAGTAATAGACATCGAGCATGATGTTGTAATCAATAATGTAGTATTTAGCTCAAAACTCATGTATATTAAGCGTTCATAACTATAGTATATCGTATGGGTTCTGTTGAAAATGTCAAGACAACTGTACCTCTTATTACGAACTGTTTTTGCGCCTGAATATGAAAGATGTCATTCAAGTTATTAGTGAAAAAGAATGTAATAGATAAAAAAGAAGTGAAGGGCATCTTGAATATGTAAATAAGTAACTTACGTCTCAAAATTCTTTAAATAGATCAAGACTACTTGGTCAGGGACCAATGTAAAAATCATGTTGACAAAGTTATATGATTGGTATGTAAGCTACGTTTTCAAAATACATTTCTTTTCTGGCGAGCATAAGTACACAGCATAGCCATATGCATTACTAAAGGAGTATTAATACCTAAAATGTGTGTAAGTAGTTTATAATTTACACGTTCCATAGTCAAATTTGTACCTTGTTAGTTCGGTTAAGGTTGTCCGTAGTCTGACCTACACTCGGCGCCAGGGCGGAGGGCGGTGTTTTCGGTTTGTCCTTGTAAAAAATAAAACTGTTTAAAATAATCGAAAGGCAGTGATAGCCTAGTGGTTTGCAATTCGACCTCTCACTCCGGGAGACCGGGATCAAATCCTAGCGCGCACCTCTTAAAAATGTGCGTTTTAAGTTTAATATCACTTGCCATAACGGTGAAGTCACTTTCCATAAAGGTGAACATCGTGAGGAAACC
>DWFO01002228.1:0-14126 GCA_018246595.1 Mimoniades nurscia nurscia | reverse complement strand
CCATAGTGGGACGTAAACGTAACCGGTGAAACGTGGGAGTGTTCTGCATTCCTCTGCCTATCTCTTCGGGGATTACAAGCGTGAAGTTACGTATATATTTTAACTACGTGAGTCTATTACTAATTACATAGGATATTCGTAACTCACGAGAATCGAAACGGATTAGCATGGCACTTATTTATAATCCCCTGTAAGTATAATAAAATATTCTGTAATATATGTATATATAGAAATCAATATAATTGTAATAAGTGTACTGCTATTTGAGATTTATCAGAAGAGTTGAAAGGAGTGTCTATGAAAAATATCAAATAAAGCACCTTCTAAAATTAAAGTCCAACAATGTTACTTTTTAAAATTGATTACTATTTGATACGAAAGGTGCAGCAAAACATTGTGAGAAAGATTGTGAGAAGACTCGTAATTTGCAATTCTCTATAATTATCTCTTAGGCTCCTGAAGCCTTCCAATGCGGAATGAGTCAACGAAGACGACTACGGTTTTAAACTTTTCCATTCTGAAACAAAGTCCCTTATTCATCATTGTGACGATAAAAGTATTGATAGTGAATCACAGCTACAACTCTCTCAAGAAATGAGTAACTACAACAAACAGTACCTACTGCCACAAGTTAAATAAATCACAGTGATAAAACTTACATGCATTAGCCTAATGAGGACGTTTAATCAAATAAAGCGTGGTAGTTAAAGATTGATAAGAAAATGCATCATTAATCAAAATAGATTCCAAGGAATACTGACCATGTCATGTATGTAATAGTTGATCCCATTGAGAAGAATAACGGTAAATGTAAATAATATGTAAAGTTATGTTTAGTTCTCATAGCTAGCAACGCTTCCGTGTTTAAACAAGGAACGGACAGGTCTTAGGTGGTCATATACCGACAGGCGAGATGCAAAAAAAATCATGGCTCCTTTGGTAACAGTGTAATATAATTAAAAAAGCTATCAAAGCTTTATCCTCAATTGTAACGATGTAAGTACCTATTGCTGCCAAAAATTGAAAATCGTCAACAAGCAACCATCCAAATTGTATAGTCGTAACTGTTTAATTTTGTTACTGCGGTTTCTGTGGTGGTTGTGAATCAATATTTCAAATGGCAACCAGCCAAATATCTGACTTAAAGTAGCCAATTTTCTGTATTACTCACATAGAGGTAGTCGAGCCGCTTAGCATTCACATTCATACATTTCTAGCTAAACTCTATTTATGTATCGGATTACCGGTTAAGGATCTTCCATTTGCAACAACTGGAAATTATATGATATCTATTGTGTATGTGTTATTATTTTTATTATTATAGATAGCTCTAAACCTTTTGTAATTTATAAATTTCCCCCAGAGTAGGAATACTTGAAAACATTTTTACTACATATTTGTCATGAATTGAAGCAGATTTAAAATACTTGTTTACGAATAATAAAATATTATTATCATGGAATTTGCTTAAATATCACAGATGGCATGTAAAGTTTCTGACATTATGAAACATTTTTGAGTGTATAATAATTGTAAAATGACTCATTTGCGCTCATTGTTACCTATATGTATTTCACACAAAATCCAATATTGAATTAATATTTTTTGTATTACAGGTACGATGTAGACATAAAATACGTGTTTCCAATACCTCATGTAAACTGCTCCAACAAGCCAGCGAAATCGGACTACTCCCCAATATTAGTGGAAGTCGGCAGCAAGGTTCCAAAGAGAACAGACGTCAGCTACAATGTCGGTTTTGGGCATTGAGACAAAACATAGTGGAGATCGACTGAAAATAATCAATTATATGTATATGTAAGGTGATAAATATGTATTATTCTGTAATAATAAAAGGGATGTTTTCTCATATATAGTTTCATTTCAATACGAAGTCGTTTAGAAAATAGTTTAAATAAAATTTAAGTGTACAAATTAGAAAAAAATCGCATAACCATTTAATATTAAAACACAGTAACAAAATTCTTCTGTATGTTAAGTACAAAGTCTGTCTAGTACCATGGAGGTGCCAGACACAGAGAAAGATAAATACCAAAATTATGAATTTAAACTTATCATATTGTCAGAAATTCTTTTTTGAACTGTAACACACATATATTTTTTTATACTCAATAGGCTAGCTTTTGGCCACAGACTTGCCTGATAGAAAGCAACGGCTCTTTACAAACCTGAAATTTGGTAGAAATAACTGTTTTGATACGTTTAAGTTGGAGAGGGAGCGGGAGAAGCGCATGAGAGGCGCGCGAGAAGCGCTTGAGGAGCTCGTGGGAAGTGGTTGAGAATTGAGTGAGAAGCAGGTGAGAAGTGAGTGAGAAGCGAGTGAGAAGCAGGTGAGAAGTGAGTGAGAAGCGAGTGAGAAGCAGGTGAGAAGTGAGTGAGAAGCGAGTGAGAAGGGCGTGAGAAAGGGAGGAGGTGCGAGTGAGAAGAGCGTGAAAAGAGGGTGAGAAGCGGGAGAGAAGTGGGTGAGAAGCACGTGAGAAAAGCGTAAGAAGCGGATGAGAAGGGGTTAGAAGGGGTGAGAAGCCGGAGCATCCGAAGAAGGGAGAGAAAGGGAGAAGGGAGAGCAGGGGGAGGAGAAGGTGAGATTTTCAATAGTATTAAACAATTAACTTAAATCTTATCGGAGCTTTAGGCTAGGCTCGACAAACGGGCAGAGCTTCCGCTCGCTAGGGTTTTAACTAGATCTTAATAACGACGGACAGCATGACGTCTTATATCAATGAAAGCACAACCGATAATGTACCTAGGCTTATGCCTATCGCTCGATCCCTCATATTGGTTTACAACAACTGTTTAAGACACCTGACCAATGATTCACAATCACTTGAATGGTAAACAATACGTCTTACGCCTCTGTCGTACTAGATGGCGCTGTTAACTATAAGTTTCTCCATACACTACATTTTTTGGGGCGTTTGGCAGGGGTTTTGAACTGTACTACGCGTCTGACCATGGATGACATGATTTCTTATGTTATTATGAAGAAAATTAAAAAAAGTCGAGCTTAATACTTTAACGAATTTGAGGCACATTTTATTCACCTTTACTACCTGTTACCGGCTGAAGCCACCGCGATCCAAATTCCATACTTGCTGATCATTGTTACCTGTGTTAGAGGTACCCACAGAAAAACTTTCAGCTTTTATAAAATAAGAAAGGTCTGGGAGCCGGAGGCTCTTGCTACGTAATGTTCTATTACAAATATCTGTTTACTATCAATTGCATTTGTTTGGCATCATGATAATTCCCTCGATAATATGTAATATTCGACATAATCACTTTACTCGTTTTTCTAGTAAATTTATTACCGCATTAGTCATAAGTATCATGGTTCTAGAAACTCCTATTCCTTTTAACAATTGGAACATAAATAATGTTCGATGCTAGCTCGTGTGCCTTCAAGGAACTGATAACGTTCAAACAACGTTTCTTCGTGTAATTAGTATTCAACGAGGCACATACATGTCTCTGTCCAGTATAAGGGTCTGTCCATACTATCGTTGACTTTTGATGTGCCAAAATATTTTAATCGTAGACATGACCACAATAACCATTTATATTGTATGTATCTTGAAATTGGCAATTAGAATGATAACTTGTTTAGTAAAACCAACATTAGAATATTCTAACGTTGGTTAACCTAATTCGACGAGTCTCAGAGTACCTTAATGAATGGTTGTTCAATTACAATTTTTATCGATACCTATTTCCTTCTAAGATATTGGTGGAAGAAGTTATGGATGTATATATCTACTATAATCCTTTTCATTCGACAAAGCAAATGATAACAATATGTTGTCTAAATTTATGCATTTCATTTTTTAACCTTTTTGTGCCACAGAAGAACAGGACACATTTGAAAACAATTTCACTAGAGTGTTAACGCGCCTCTCAAACATTACGGGATCAAAAAGAAGCGAGCGTAGTTCGTAACATAATCACGGGCAGTTGTTACTGATATAAAATTTAGTATGCATTGACCCCAGTGCGCGTTCAGTATATCCACGTACAAAATGACATTCAAACTTGACCGTATCTAAACGCACAACAATACACAGGTAAAATTAAAACGAGTTTTAAACATGAAGCTGTAATTGTTCCACGCTGCTCGATTAGAATTTCCACATTTGCTGAAGGAAACGCGGCAAAGAATATTAAATGCCTAAAATCTACAGAAGATCATTTTACTCTAACCATACATGTATGGTATGTATATATGTTTGTAAGTATGTAAGTATATATGTATGTATGTAGCATTAGTCTAGTGGCTCTGAATTAAGCCACCCATTCCGGAAATCCCCAGTTCAAATCTTGCCACGCACATCGAAATACAGCTTACAATTATCTTAAACGTGTTCGTGGTATGGTCTGCCAGTAGGCAATTGGCCAGCGTGGCGGACTATAGAATAAAAGCTTCCGTGTGTAAAATTTCAAACATAACTGCTAGTAATGAGACGGCAGTACGGCAGTAGCAGTACGGAAAATGTTTAAAAGCTAAGTTAAAAAAGTAGCCTAAACTAAAAAAAAATGCCGAGGATTTTTGTTCGTGAAAGAAATAAAACTAATTAACAAAAATTCAGTACGTCAGCAACACGTAGACTTATTTGATTGTATTTTTTTTTAAATGATTTGTTATATGATCTACAGTTAAATACGTAGATGGCAATGAGGATTTCAATTGGTAATACATATTTTGTGAATTAACAGGAAAGAGGTAGACTTAGGAATTATTTAGATATAAAAAAAACAGACACTGGTAAGCTGAGCAGGTTTTAATTCATCTCGCTATTATATAATGTCCGTCTAGTCAGCTTTCTGTAACCTAGCTTTAAGTTCAACATTAAAATATAAATAAACAAGAGATTTGATTTTGAGTAGGTACAGAAGTTTATGAACTACATTGAATAAACATCACCAATCAGATTAATGACGAATTTGACATATCTATTTAGAAACACTTAACTATTTATTCCATCAAACGAATTCAATTAGTCTTTGACCAAAAGAACACCTACTAATGATTCAGGCATCTTGCGCAAAGTTTCTGTTATAAGTATGAAAGGAACTGCGTTCGTATTTTTCACGAAACCATAACAAACATGGCCGCGGTGCGATCGTGTGTGTGTTTACTTGTGATTTTGGTGCATTTACAAGTGACCGTTAGCAAGGTTCGATATTAAGCCTTTTTTAATACGAAACTTTTGAAATATCGTTAAAGAAATAACGCCCAAAGCCAAGACACGTACATACATACAATTAGGTGGTTCAATATTTGAGCTTAATGTGAGATGCATTAAAACTGCTGGCAAGCTTCCAACTTCCAAACATTATATTTAACGAGATTTTAGAGATGCTGCACTCGCTGGACATTAAAGTACGGCGTTAAAAGAGTCCAGGACTCACTTTTTTCATTACATTCGGTCTATTTTTAGCTGGGAAAATGAATTAATAATAATTTGTCTATGTAATATTTTTAAGTCATAGCTGGTATAAGTAATTCCGAGCTTTCTTAGAAGTATTAACATCCTTTAATATTTTAAATGATTAAAAGAATTATACTTACTTGATATATTAATAAATTCTGTCGTTCTTTTTATTTAATGGTGTATATACATTAATTTTAATAATATATATACAGATATACATATCTAGTCCATACGTAAACATATCAGTTTTTAATTAAAAATCCACATAAAAAACTAGACACTAATTTCGCCAGCTACGTTCCATATATTCACAAACATATTAATTGTACATAAACATTTTTATTGTATGCCACGTGACCGTGGCAACGTGCACCGAAAGGAAATATAAATATTTTTCGTTATAATAAAAACAAATTTACGACACGCCGACGACAAAACAACTATCATTAAGTGTAATAATAAGATATGAAAACTTAATCGAGTCGAATGTTTTAAATTGGAACTGATATTAAGGCTAACAGGTGTTTTTTACCACTTGCGGTTAAAAATCTGTGCATAAATTTTTTAAAATTATTATACAGCTAGTTTTATGCGGTATTCAATAGAGTTAGATATAACATAAAAAAACAAAAATAAACCATATAAATTTCTATAGCTACCCATTATTCATTTAACAATCTGTGATTACATTGTATATAATTTTTAAATTGTATTATATTGAGATATTGATACCTATATAAAACTCATAAGTTGGGTTATGTAAGTTGTGTGACGTGAGGTCACAAAGGCAGATCTCGCATAGAGCGGTTAATAGATAAGGGCAAATAGAAGCGACTCAGTTTATGCTAAAAGGGAACGGAGTCTCGACTAAGCTGATTTTTAGTTGTCACCTTAATCCATACCTTATACGGGATTCGGTAGCCACCAGACCCCATTTCAATTCATTTGCCACATTTTCATATTTATGCTAAAAGATGCGGAAAACAAAACAAAGACAGATAACAATTTTAATCAATAAAATCGAATAGCAAAAAGGTGAAATATGGTTAATACAATGTAGATTACATATTATAAGTATTACATTCAAATTCAAATTATTTATTCATGCTATAAGTTTTTTTCATAGTAGTAAGTGTAAGTAAATTTACAGTTGTGACAGGCGGCTCCACTGTTCCATAATTAATACATTACTACTTATTTATTGTTTATGAATAAACTGTATCTAAATTTAAATTACCTTTAACAAGTTTTAAGAGATAATGAAGGTAAGCGCTAATTTATTTTGGCTAGATTTATGTGTGTGTGCAAGAATGTTAGGATGTAAAACCATTATGAATTGACGAATAGAGCTAAAAATGTATGGGAGTGTTCTACTTTCCTCTGCCTACCTGTCCGGGGATTACAGGCGTGATGTTACGTTGTGTTAATATTAGGTAAGTATATCATCACGCCCTGTCCCTTACTGTACGTTTGGCTTTTTTCAGTTTTAAATTTTATCATTTAGGTATAGGAGAGGTACAACACGATGTTCATTTATGTGTGATAAATTGATTGCTAACCATCCACCGGTAAATACATTTTTGGCCTACAATAAAGGAGTCAAATAAAAACCAAACAAGAACTTCGGTAGTTACGTGCGAACAAAAACGCAGCGGTTAAGTAAAATGCGGATACCGGTATCATTACATCAATCTCGCTGTTGCCTAAACATATCAAAATGCGATATGTTTCTTAACCGGTATCATTTTACAACGCCGAACGGTAACACAGTTGTGAAGGCACTTACACATTGGATTTGATTATTTTTAATCAATTCATTTCCTTGTGCCGTTTTTGTATAACAATGTTGTCGTAATAAAGGAAAAGAAATATCCCTATCTGTGGAATATTATTAATTAAAACTTTATTATTTCTCCTGTTCACTTTATTATTATTAATGTCACTTTCATGTAACGTCCAGGCTAACGGTATATGAACGATTTATTGCCAACTATTTCTATGTTCGTAGCCGTACGGAATATATTTACCCTTCAGCGCCTAGCTCCAAAAATATTAGAAAATAAACTCGCATGGAGTGCTGTTCAATGTCTGCTCTTTGTATAATACAAGGCAACAACGAAGGTGTAAGGCCGTAGCCGGGCGCCACTAATGGACATTCGCGTTATCGGCACATTAATGTGCATCTGGGGACCCGGTTAAAAATTCTCCAGGTTCTTGTAATATTTAATGGTGTTGTAATATTCCAAGTTCCGCAGGTGGTATTTCTATCAGGTCATAATACGTCTTCATTAATTGATCTAGTCGACCATAAACCAGGTAGGCACTATAGTATACTCATTCTCATCATAATTCTCATCATCATAATCATCACCACTATCACTATTGTCATTATCACCTTCATTAATATATTCATACATTCTTAACTATTGGCACCTTTTTTAATAACTGCCCTATAATTTTAACATTGGAAATATGTAGAGGATTTGAAATCTGTATTTGAGCAAAATGGCAGACTTTGGCCACAACCATTCATTTTCTGTAAGGAAATTCATGTTTAACAGCATAACAATAACGAATCTAACAATATGATGAGACGAAGGTGTTATTGAAATATGAAAATTATATCAAAACCCATTTGAATACTTGAAAAAGAAAATAACGTACACATCACACCAGTTATCCCGAGAAGGGTAGGCAGAGAAGTGTAATACGCCCACTTCGGAATAGAGGGTGAGCCTATTGCCATGCACCGGCCACAATTGGTTCAATTGATTTAATTGGAATCTGTTGCTTCAGCCATTGTTCGACTGGTTACTGTGCGATATGGTTTGCGACGACG
This sequence comes from Mimoniades nurscia nurscia, assembly GCA_018246595.1. NCBI lineage: Eukaryota > Metazoa > Arthropoda > Insecta > Lepidoptera > Hesperiidae > Mimoniades > Mimoniades nurscia. The sequence continues at coordinate 5,840 of DWFO01002228.1, read as the reverse complement.
ACGACGACATCACGTCCAGCGCCAGCGCGGCCGCGCAGGACGACATGTTCTCGATGTTCTTCGACTGCTCGGACTGCCCGCAGCGGGCGACCACGCCCAAGCCGGCGCAGGCCATCTCGGTGAGATTGCGTAAGTAAATACAACATACAATTCAATTAAAAATATTGGACAAAAGTGGGACAACTACACACTGATGATAAAAGCCGCCCTAGAACGTGGTAACAGCAAGATTATTTCGGCGTAATCCACCGCCAAGTCCATTGTTATTCTGGTCTCTCATTCAGTTGAACAATAAAATATATGTGAATAATAAGTGAGACTGGTGGTACTGGTAAATACATTAAGATGGCGCAATTCATCTTTTAATACAGCTAAAGTTATATTTTTGGTAGGTACAATATTTTTCGTAATGATCAATGAGCATATGTTTCAAACTTTCGGCTGAATAACACAAACCAAATACAAAACCATCAATTACACGGAAATTGTGCACTTAACAAATTATTATTTCCTTATTCATTGTTCAATTATACATATATTCTACGTTGATTTTCCAGCGGCAGTTCCCAACGGTCTCAGTTTAAATGTGACTGACAATAACGGCATTCTGCAGTTCATTTTGGACGCAATTCCATTCATGGGACAGAGCCAGGCTACGACAGCAGCTCCTGCATCTACACCTGCTGCTACCGCTGCGCCAGCAGCGAACACTACGGCAGCTGCGGGCTAAGAAAAGGGTTATATTTCACAGCAGTAAGAGGAAACTGCGGAGATACGACCCACTACTCCCCACATTTTACCTATAATAATATCATTAGGTACTGGCTGATAATTAACCAAAAGGAATTTGATTAAGTAATAATAAAATTGTAATACTATAAAAAATTTGTAGATTATAAGGTATATTTACCTATTTATTCGGCAATACAAAATATGCCTGCTCCTGTTGATATTACTACCTAAGTTCGTAAACGCCGGTTTTAACATCGATATATGTCTTACTCGTAGGTAAAGAAACGACCAAACACTGGCATAATGTATTGTATTTATGATTTAATAAACTAAAAAAGACCGTCTGATATTTATAATATGCCATCGATAACATATACATTGTGTAGCGGTAAAATTGTATCAATCTAAACTAACACAACAAATTTTATTAAATTATTTAATAGGTTTGTATTAAACAACTTGCTTAAGGAGCAACGAATTGTTTTTGGTTTTAATCATGCTATTGTTAATTAATTATTATGTATTATTAGAGTTCTAAATAGACTAGAGATATGAATTAAAGTAATAAACTATATTTAATGATTATATTTGTATGTGAAGGCTCGCTTTCCCACAAGTCGTAGTCCGTACACGTTCGCTCTGACGTTTTACATAAAAATATGATTTAGAAAACAACATGTTTAGAATCAAAAACTACATGAATTTTGTGTTGATATTAAAAATAACGAGTTGAACAATGTATAGAAATTTTATTCAGAAATATAAGTGGACACTTGCTAATATTTATGAGTAGCAAACATGTAGTGTGCATAGATTATATCGAAGGTCAAACGTCTTATTAAATTGAAATAATGGCTTCGCTGATAGTGAGAAGTCTGCGGACGGCAAAGGAATTGGTAAAATACCATGCCGGCTTAGTACAAAATATCTTGTCTGTTTTAAAATCCAGTAAAACACCACTATTATGTTAATTTTGCACAGGTTCCATCTACAACTCAACAACTAAATTTTAAAATAAATCCTCTTATGAATATTTTTATAGACTTAAAAGATAAAAGCAAAAACGTTACAAGCCGAACATCGACTAATCAGCAACCGAACATCTTTACAGAAGTTTCTATTTGTAATGGACACTAACAAACTATATGTTCTTTTACATAACATTACGCCTGTAATCACCGAAAAGGTATGCAGGGGAATGAAATATACTTCTACGTTTTACCATTTATTTTACGTCCCACTATTTAAAAGCCTATTGCCATATTGCCGGGCACATTTGCAGACTGCGAGCCACAACTAGAAAATATAAATTAGAAAAATCCAGTAGTGCCTTACCCGAAAGTCCGAGACTCATAAATACACCCATCTGGGTCTTCGATACGGATAACAGACAGGCTATAAACGCATTGATAATTGGCTAACCAATTATAACAGAATATGATTACATGTTTATTGCACATCGGTATTGGTATTTGCTAAACACAATGCATTGATGGGTACTTGACGCTCGCATCGTTCACTCCTTGACACGTCACAAACCATTGATGAGCCTACTCCTCTGACAGATGACAAAAAAACAATTTATGATCTTCCTGTACCTATATCAGCTCATATATATTCCTGTATATGAATAGCTCCGGTATGCTTCAGATCATGACTCTGTCTCGTAGAGGGATCCGTACGTAGCTGAGGGACGTAAAATTTTATTGCATCGAACCTTCGACTACTGTATGCTGCACCTGGTCTACTGGTAATCGAAATAAACAATCACATTTAGCACTGTTTCATTAAACTTAATGTTCTATTCACTAAGCGTAACGTTCTCCGGAAAACATAATTTACACATTGCACGCAACATGTTTGAAATAGCGAAGTTTTCGCACAGCGCATACATTGATTTTTGCATAACCTTTTTTTTTGTTCATTGTATCCAATTATTTTTCAATTTATACACAGTGTTTAATTTTATACGCATCGTACGCACATAACATTAGGTCAGTAATTCCTGAAAAGGTAGGCAGAGGAATATAGAACACTATCTCGTTTCACCAACTATGTATAAATTCCACTATTGAATAGCTGACCCTATTGCTACACACCGAGCAGAAACTCGGACACCGAGCTACTTCTAGGAATTTCAAGAGGAATTCAAGGAGCCTCCCCGAGTGGCGACTATGTCTGAATAAGTACGAACATACAGGTACTGCCCGGCGCACCTTGGACATCACGACTAATCCTTTCACAAGATTGGCTGATCAAATCAGCTATCGACTCGACGAAGACGAAGAAAACTAGAATACTGCTTTCTACTAGAATACAGCTGTACTAGAATACTGCTATACTAAAATACTGCTGTACTATGTAGAATACTGGTGTACCACAATATAGCTATACTAGACTATAATGTTAAAGTTTATTAAAGTTTATTATTATAATAAACAAGAACTTTATTCCTCTATTTCCATGGTAATTTATCCTTCCCTAAATCTAAATTCCTGTCACAAACTTAAAATAACATTACTGTTCATATAGATTTGCTTAATGTTTCAGTTACCTGTGTTTTATGTCTGTGTTCAAACACTAACACAATGATCATCAACTTCAAATATTTGGTTACGCAATATAAAATATTAGACATGATAAACACTTATCACTAACAAATAAACAATATTTTATTAATGTGGCTTGAATGAACTAATACTGATGACCCACGTGCAGCAGTGATTGAGTGACCAATTTTGGTAAACGAATGCAAAATCGTGACGTCTTATCCTTGGCGTTACCAAAGTGGGAGTACTTTACTACCAGACACCCTATCGAGAATTGGTCACGATTAACAAGATACTGCCAAAATTAGACATCATGCTGCTTCACTATCAATTGTAGGTACATTTAAAGACTTGAATGGAAAACATTAAGCTGATATTCATAGTCAACTCGAGTATAGTATAGTCACGAAGAGTCATTATAAATTATTTGATCGTTGCCAACAGCAATCGTTTATAACAATTTAATGAAATCAATTTTTAACCTTTGATCTCTACTAATTTTTACTGACAGGTATTCTGGGATGTAGCGCATCGATTAACCCACCTCTTGCGTTTTTTAATTAATTATACCGTCAAATAAATGATACAGAATTTTACTCTCAACCGATTTCTTGTAGAAACAAAACGAATGTGCAAATATCTTATTAACGTCAAAGTATAAATTTTCTACTCTTGCAGATTAATGTGTGATCAGTTTTGTCGTCTCCACAGTCCAGTAGCTGATACGAACTTAATCTAGTATACAGAGACACAGCAGAATGTTGTAATGCGACACCTTCGTCATGGTTCGCAGAAGGTTAACTTGTAAGACACGTTCGCGAATGTGTTACGCTAACTGTCGTATAATGAATGAGTCGACTGACATGCTATATGGGTTACGTAAAGCATGGTACACTGATGTGACTCAATGGTTACAAAATCATTTTGCTTTGTTTCTATTCTGCTTGGTCGAAACGTTCGATGGCTTGAAAACTGCAGGCAGATCGCCAACGAGGTAAAATGTTAATCGACATTATGGCTATGACTATGGTACCCAGATAGGAACGATTCATCAGTGATTTCGTGTTTTAAATAGCAATTTAAACATTCAACGCAAATTGTTCTTGTTGGTTGGTTATTAAACGTGGGCTGGTGAAAATTTGATACAAGAAAACAATACGACAACAGTTTTCTCCCAGTGTGAACGTATGACCAGCGATGTCGCCCCGTGCTGTTATTATTAGGTGACGAGACAAAAAATTGTTGAATCGTTTGTCTAACGTTTATCAAAACAAGCTTGATCAAGTGTCCTGTTGTGTAACAAGAGAATTGTCAAAGGCAAATGCCTTTCCTTCGAGTTTACGAATGCTGTGAGGATAAATATTCTATTGAGTTGTAACGGTGATACTTCTAACTCTCCTAACTCCTACGTTCTGGCACCTATTATCTCAAAATCCAGAATAAGAGAAGACGCCTAAAACAGTTGAGTTTATTAAAAAAATAAAAAGATTGAAAATTTCGCTACGGACATACGTCGACGTTAATTAATTGATTTCAATTTATGATAAAGCCGAGTCGCAAAAATCGATTACGTTGCACGAGTATCTGAACACGCTTGCGTGTAAAAAATATATGAGAGACAACGAACTCCAATTTACGATGCACTTACATTAAACAAACAATATGTTCTTTTTTTCGTACGGACCAATCTGGAGGAGGATTTTTCCTTATTAGGTCGTTGTATATTCTTGGAATTAATTATAATTTATACAACAGTAACTAAATATGTGTCAGATTAAGAATAGCCCGCGAACACATTAGTAGTAGTTGATCGGTCGAAACAAATTGTGTTACATATACGTATATACAAATCTTCCTGCCGTATCACCTATATACCATCAGCCATACCCAGTTCTGAGTAATGAATTTATGACCAATCATTAAATAACTACACCTACAATCCAGCAAGTATTTATTTTAACATTTGTTGGGTTTGTTTTATACATAAGGAACTACATATTACAATAGTGTTCGGGTATATGCAGTTCATGTATACGAATGCATGTAATTGTTTATTTATTTAACCTTAATAAAATGCCTCGTTGATCGTATTGTTTGCAAGTGCCACGGTCGATCGTGAGGTCCTGGGTTCGATTTCCCGGTCCGGCATTATTAAATTTTTCTAATTTAGATTTTCTATTCGTGGCTCGGAGTCTGGGTATGTCCCCGGTGTATGGCAATAGGCTCACCACCTATTCCATAGTGGAACATAAACGTAACTGGTGAAACGTGGGAGTGTTCTACATTCCCCTGCCAACCTCTTCGGGGATTATAGGCGTGATATTATGTTTATTATTTAACATTCAGCTCTTACATTACGTGGGCTTTATGTCTAAAGTTAGCTGTTAAAGTTGAATTTATGTCACGATTATGTTAAATGCGTCATTGAACCTATGGAGTTTTTTTCGCCGCTTCTTCTCCATAGCGAAGCATTTTCCGAAGGGGTGGTAGTTTCATGTTGACGTACAAAAAGTGTTGTAATGAACCAATTTTGAATAAATGATATTTGAATTTGAATTT
>DWFO01002227.1:0-14127 GCA_018246595.1 Mimoniades nurscia nurscia | reverse complement strand
GTGTGTGTGTGTGTGTGTGTGTGTGTGTGTGTGTGTGTGTGTGTGTGTGTGTGTGTGTGTGTGTGTGTGTGTGTATAGCCGAGCCATCATCAGTACGCGTGTTCGCCGTCTGAGTTTCGCGATTATTGTGGAGCCGCGATCAACGAAGCAATCGGGGCCACTTGTGCTAATGAAACATTTCAATTGAATTGGGGACATTAATTCAGCGGCCGATACGCTACTGTTTACATTGATGCTGAACAAAAATATGCGCGCGCTATGCAAGTGGAAAAACACCGAGGTAGCGAACGAGTCGAGCACACCACGCGGCTCGCGCGCGACAACTTAAACTATGCAGCTTATTGAACTCACCACGCAATGTTAATGAGAATTCCTGTTCTCAAAACTGATCAGCACCGTGAATACATTATACAACGCGGCACATTAAAAATTATAAACCTTTTTATATTTACCGATACTAGACAATAAAAACATTACTAACCCTTACTAGGTAAGAATGATGTGAAGAAGAAACAAAAACTTTAAACAAATCTGCACTAACATAATGTTGGAATAATAATAATTTATTTAAACCTAAGCGAACGTTATAACTTTTAGATTATTTAAGTGAGTTATTTTGAAATGTGATGTGCATTACATACTACAAGTATATGAGGCGAATTATTATTGAGTAAATGAACTCGGCGCCAAGGCCGCTAGCAACAAAAACTCGATGAATTTAATCAATGTTTAACACAACTCGCCCGGGTTTTGTCCAAGTTGAGGTCACGTTTGGATGTTGTTATTGACGACCAACAATCACGTTGCCGTGATTAAAGCGACCGATTAGAAACGTAACTAATGCCAAACATTAAAAAATTAAAAACCGCCGCTTGTCCTAAAGGGAATATTGTGCACATTACGAGTTTTGTAATGAAGAAAACAAATAAAACAACACAATTAGTATATGCTGTAAAGAAATATTACATTTAATAAGACAGACTAAAATAACAAGTGGTTTGTAAATAGACCACCTGTATGCGATAACTTAAGCCTAGGGCAGGGATGTGCATAGTTTTGTATTAGGTATTTATAAGATAGGTATATATTTTCAACATATTTTTGTGCATTCTATGTTTATTCTGACCCGATTAATCTTCTGTTCTAACGATTTTCTGGTACGTATACATTGTTATTATGTATACAACACACGGCACGAGCAGTGATAGCCTAAAAGTTTGAAATTCGACCTCGCACCGGGAGCTTGGGTTCAAATTCTGGCGCGCCTTTACGAAACGTGCATTTTTAAGGTTGAATATAACCACCTGCTATATTCGTGAAGGAAAACATCGTGAGGATACCTGTACACCTTAGAATTCTCCAAGGCATATGAAGTCTTCCAACCTGCACTTGGCCAGTGTGGTAGTCTAGCGAAGACCCATCCGTGTCCAGCAGTGGTATGATAAAAGGGTCGGACCAAAAATACGACAAATGGAGACCACTGGGAATACTACACTCTTCTGCCTACCTCCAAGGGGAAATAGAGGCGTGGTGCTATATTGTATACAAGATGCCCAGTTTTATCATCAGGCCGTCTCGGATGCATTTATAATAACGCTGAATACAACGCTGCCTTGTATTTGTATACATTTACGATATGTATAAATATGTAGTTTAAATATGACTTTACAAGTAACGAGTTTGCCTTGTAACGATCGAGTGATTAATGAAAATAGCCATATTCATTATGTTAATAGGCGACTTGTAAGAATAGACTTATTGACATTAACTATTGAAGATTATTGTTTGAATCGGGCAGTCAGTAATTACTTCGTAAACATGTAAAGCAATTAGTGCACACGACAGAAATAATTAGTTAATTTCATTCCTAACATTTTAGTGCGTATGTGAATACTACGAAGCTCACTTTATTAAAGGATCACTGTAATAAAAATATTTCTAAATTTAAATAAGTAACATTAGATATGGGGAATAAATTAATCAATGTAACATCAGAATATAATTTGAAACGACTTTGTAGTGGGGTGAGTGAGTGTTTGAGGTAATTAATTTTCACATAATAAAGTTGAGTATCCTAATATAAAATGGGTATCTAATATCGAAAGTTATTATAGGCCATCGAAAAAAGGGGCGAGGTGTATAATACGTTAGGTTATGATCGTAAAAATCAAGGACAATGTACGTAAATATGAAGAAACGACAAAAAAACTTAATTGCTGTCTGTATTAAAATTATCGTAAACTTTCCACCCGCATGGTTATTATTCCACAACTTTTAACGCTTTAAAGTGGTTCCCATCAAGTTCCTATTAAAAATTCAATGGTTTGATGGCGATAAAATTAACGCACTGTGTTGCTGTATAGGTACCTATAAACTTCATGCTTTTTGATTTTGAAAACTCCTTATGCATTAACATGAAGCTCATGCAGAGACCGGATTTTCAAAAAACATCGTAATGTATCTTCCACAATATATTGTGACCTACTTCATTTTAATTCAATATTTTCGTGACATTACATAATCAACAATATCATGCCTATATTGCAGCCATAATATGTTAGTCAAACATTTTGCGAGTCAAACATATTATTCGTTCCATTGAATAGGGGGTAAGCATGCATGCATATTTTGTTTAGAAACACGGAGAAATACAGATTTATTGGACGTATACATACATGTATGTAATAGAGATATCACGATTTTGATTACGAATTATAAAGTAATACGACTGCTACACGTAAATGTCAAACAATCCTCTTATTACACACAGCGCACGCCGCAACCTTGAAACATATCAAGAGAGTTCGCCGGTCAAATATTAATTAATTATATTTATAACAGGTTTGGGCGGTCTGTGCGCGGCTCGACTGTTGATTTTCCACTCATCTTCGCGAATTCGACTACATTTGGTAGCGAAATTACTTTTCGTGATCGAACGAGCGGACGTATTTCAATTGCAAAGCTTATTACAAACAGTGAGAAACGAATTTTGGCGTTCCACGCGTTCTCGTTGGAGACACTTAGGGAGAACAGCAGATTCATACGAGTTTTTAATCATAACACCCATGTTTTTAGGTAGCAACACCTTTTTAAAGTGAAGCAAATCATACCTGTTTAGTATTTTAATTACGCAAAGAAAATTATTCATAGGTAGAGAAGCTGCCATATAAATATAAGGAAATGTAACCTAATTAAAACCTTATAAATAATGGCAGGTACTCGCTGATGGGGTGTCAGACAGTGAGGCGTGTTAAGTCTACAACAGTAGTAATTATACCGCACTTGCTACTCCGTGTCTACCCTGTAAGGAATCTGGCGACGTAGAATGATATTAATCCATTATTAAATCTGCCCTTTATAGTGATCATTAATTACGTAATCACACCCCTTGAAATTTTATTGTCATAATTATTAAATTAAGTTGTAAAAGGCATAATGTATTTTTAATCTATGAATAAATTTAACATTATTTGCTAACATACAAGAAGTGGGTTTAACAAAACATTAAAAAATGTATAACGTTACACAAGTTAAAGCCTTTTAATTTATACGGTGAATACTATATGGAGTCGTTTTCATTGTAATTAAATGATTAAACAAAGTAAAGATAAAAGTGTTGATATGATTTAAAATTGTATATACATATTCAGTGAAATTTTTATAAATGTTTAATGCTTCAAATATGCACGTTTAATTTTTATGATTTTGTCTTGTCGGCCGTGCTTCGGAACGATTGTTATGCAACAAATTAAATTTATCACAATTACGTTACAATCGGAACGCTTAAGAAACTTTATCCTCTCTCCCGTTGTCCATGCTGGCTCGAAGATACAAAATACTTGTGCCGTAGATAGCACTCACAACTCAAAGTATTACCTAAGTGGCCCATTTGGATTTATAATATATGTATTAGATATATTGTCACTTTGAAATTAATACAGGATACGTAAGACCGGTTTCGGATCTACGGTTCGATTATAGCGTGATGCACGATACGGCGACTCTCGCGCACGAGCGACGGTGGCGATAAAAATATTGGCATTGTCACGCCAATGGTGACTCCGTACGATGTTACAGAGAAAGAGGTATGAAAAGGATGTATGGCAAAAACGGGCCTGTATGTAGATACTGAATAAGAACTTGCCAATCCGCACTTGGGCACCGTGGCAGACTATGGTCTATTAAAACAAGATGAACTGTACGGTGAAGCTCAATATCTACTATACCTAGAAAATGAGATAATTTTTTACAGCGCACGAATTTAGTAGCCATATGTAAACTTTAACACGAGAACAATCCGCGAATCCGCTTCTCAGAGTGCACGTCCCCTTAGCATACATTTACAGAGCCCTGCTCGGAATAGCGCCTTATTTATTTATCTAAAGATCAATTGTATCATAGAACGATGCGTAATAATGTCTGTTACAGAAGCATGCATTAGATTGTATGGCGTAGTGGCGTAGCGTCGTGATGCACGCGAGGAGGGCCGCCACGCACGACGCCGACGCCACGACCATAATATTGCTTTTATCTTCAGTTCGCACGAAATAACGTAACGTTTAGCTCATAAATGTAACGAGTCATTTTGATACTATTTAATACATCCGAAGCCGATCTTATTCAGTACATATGTACGTACATGTAGAAGTGCCACGTCAGCGCTATAAAGATATTTGGTATTTAGTAAACGAAGAACTGAAAGTAGATTTCAGTGGTGTGCTACTTGGATAGGCCTATGTCTAGCAAGGATAGTAAAGAATTATAGAATTCTCCTCGACGCAGCTAATTCACAACACTGTGTTTGTTTGTTAACATTATTCACCCAGTCCTAGTTCACTGCTCACCTAACAAAGAAAAGTTTTGCTAAAATCTCCGCGCCACGTTCCGCTTGCTGCCCATTGACGACCAGGCCGTTTAGCCTGTACCTAGGTAGGATGCGCTATACGGCGATCCGCTGGTCGCCAGAGTATATGTATAAGATACAAACATATCGTAACCGCTCACATGTATGGTCATGTAACGAAGTTGCTTGTGTGGACGCGTGCAGCTAAAGATGTCACGTAAGTGGAACGCGGGGTAGATGACAGATAACTGATATAGTTGTTATCGTCAACTAATGTCGTTAATCTTAGCCATAATACATTGATAACTTCAATGTTTTTAGAGGATTATTATAAAATATTATATTTATAAGGGCGCTCAGGTTAAATGTCTATGTTTTATCGTGTCCTTGGCTTTCTTAGTAACATGCGTTATCGATGTTGTGACCGAAACAAAAGTTAAAAAAAGTAAAAAAAAATTAAGTTAAACGGTTTTATATTGCAGATAAATGTACTAAAAGCTAAAAAAATATTTCATGGATACAGTCATGGGTACCAATATGTATACATTGTTATATTTTCAAAATAAAGTAACTCGTAACCTACTCACTTTCTGGAAATATCTATGGTCACATAAATTCCTAAAAATGCAATATACATTTATGTAAACACCTATGACAAAAGATGTCATTTTTGAAATATACAAATTTTAAACATATGCATTGATTAAACTAAAATAAAATCGTGGGGCACGTCCAATATCTACAATCGAAAGACATGGCATGTGACTTCACCCACCTAGTGGTAAGTAGCAAGTGTCGTCCATGAATGGGGGTGACAAACGAAAGTATATCAATCACAAACTGAAACCAAAACATGAACTCATTTGCATGAGCCATTTGACGGGTTTTGCCTTGTAAAATCTTCACTACCCTTAAAACTAAGATTAAGGTAGAATTTAAAAGATTATCTTAAAGTTATCATTTCATTATTCAATGAATATGATACAGTGAATCCCGAGGTCATCCATAATTCATTTAAAGTGGACGTGCCCCACGATTTATTAATGTGGTTCCTGGTTTTACTCTGTCCTGGGAGAACTTGGTTGACAAAACGCCAATAAACACTACAAAATATCAAAATTTTAGGCTGGGCGCTACACATTTTAGAAACACCGTGATGGCGCACATATTATCTGAAAACGATGTACTTTGGCACATCGTGCAATATATCAAACCGCTGAGTGAGTTGGGTAACTGCTATTTGACATACGTTGGCGCATTTATTGCAGTGTGAATCCAGGAAACGCGGCAACGAAGGTCGGAGAGCGACGAGGCGACCTTGCGAGCAGCGCGTATGCCACTTTCTCCTCGGCACCGCGAGAGCCCACGTGCGTTACGTAGTCCGAAACAATGCTCTGCTCTACAAACTGTCAGAACAGGGCTGTCAGGCAGACAACACGACACTGTCCGCTCTTTGTAACATTATAGCTCAATGTCAAACCGCAGTTGAAGTACTGATACGATCTACATTTCGACTAAATTTTGAAGAAAGCTTTAAAATCTTTCACGAACAGAGACGTGCCCAGGACGCCATAATCCGAATTACAAATTAATTACAGGTATTAAAGGATTTCCAGCTATTGTATAGCTAAGAGTGAAGACCACATTAAAATGGGTCCAACAGTTCTAGCCTATAAAAATCCTATCAAAGTGAGTAATGAATGTAATATATTTATTTGCACATTTAGTAACTACAAAAAAACAGCTAATTTTCAAGGAACACAATGTCTCTTTATATTGACATCACCTCGCAGCCCTGCAAGCGACAAAGAGCGGCGCACCCTTTGGAACAGCTGTCGTGTCATAATCACCGAAAATTACTCCGTCTCGAAGCATGAGTAAGAGGACAATTTAGATAAGACGGATACAGCAGGCGCGTCGCCTAAGCATTGTTTACGTAAAAGCCTTGGTTTCGGCCCGGGATCACGGGCCATTCCGTACGAGTAACAGCTTATTGTTATTCCTTGTCGTAACAATGATATTTTACGCAACTTAAGTGTCGCTTATTGTCTTTTTTTTGCATATTTATCTTAACGTATAAACTGATATTCTCGTTTCGCACGGACCGTTCGTTCCGGCTGATGTATTGCACACATTCGGTCGTAGTGTGATGGCCGTTTCCGAAACCACTTGATTAGTGTTTTGATGCAACGCAGACGTTTCAGTTTCGTTGCTATTTGCAGCGTTCACCGCGATGTGGTACGAATTTTGTTTCAATGCAAATGCAATGAAAGTAGACATAACATTTTTCATCAGTATGTTACAACTAATAGCAAATACATATAAAAAATCAATTTGTTTAGATATATCAGAAACACATTGCCAGAGGCTTGCTAATTCAAATTTAACCATCGCTTTAGTTGAAATGTCTCAGATTTAATGCAGCTTTGAAATAAAATTCTGCATAAAAAATATGTCATAATGAGGGAAATCGAAGGTTGTGCTTGGTATGCGGCTCAGCCGCAAGAGGTGCAAGCTAACCAGACAGTGACAGTGGGTGTCGTTGGTAATATTGGCAATACGCTTGTGCAACACCTTCACGGGTTGCTAAAATACTAGACACCGACGTTGACCTCCCACGCCAAACGCAATCTCCATAGCGGATTATTGTGCTTACACTGTTCATTTCCTATTTTATTATTGTATCGTAACGTGCTTCTTATATATTCTACACTCACTTCATACTCGCAAGCCGGTTTGGGCGACTTTAAATTAAATTATTTATTATATAATATTACTATATAATTATTTATTTTATTATTTTCTATTCCATAGTGTGACGTAGACGTAACTGCTGAAATGTGGGAGTGTTCTACATTCCTTTGCCTACCTCTTCGGGGATTACAGGCGTGATGTTACGTTTTTTTAAATTAGGTTATTTTAACACGCCCACTCTTGACAAAACTTTAAGCCTCAGACGCATGTGAACGTTTACTTCAGTTCAATTCATACAAAACCAACAAGTTGGCAGCAACTCGAACATAAAATAATAAACGACCCATCTTACACTGCGATCGAGAAGCTTGTGTCAAATCATAATCCGAATGAATATGATTTTAACGCGAGAATGAAATTTTACTTTCAGTTTCCAGCTGAAACACACCTGACTTTCGGCAAAAGTAAAAGTCACTTTGCTTACCGTAGTCGAGCAACGGGTTGATGTAAATCTTACCTGCAACAAATCAAAGAAATACATCAATAAGACTGTCACAATTGCAATAAGCGTGCACGACGCTAAATCGACACACGCACTTACTTACGTTTATTTACAGCTATATATAATGAGGAAGCATTAAGTCAGCGTAGGATGATAGAGGCCAGTTAACGAGTGAGTTAAAAAAATAAGCGGGATATTAAAAGTGGTTAATTGTTGGTAGGTACGTCGGAGCGAGTCGTGGACTTTGCCGCGGCGACTGACTGCGGGTACCTCGATGCGTACGAACACCGCGGCCCATCACGACGCGCGGGCGCAGTGTAGGTACACCACGACATTAAAACTTAATCAGATGATTCTAGTGCACACATAACATTCAACATTTAAGAATATTTGATTAATATAGTGATTTGCTTGATTTTGGTTTAAGATTATTTTTAAGACATAAATTGTAATGTAGGTAATATTGGAGGATAAATAAATAAAAGCGAAGGACGTTTTATCGATTGTCCCTAAATACACTATTTAATGATTCATGTAGTATATATGTATTGACAAACAAGAAAACATAAAACAACAATTTAAGTGCCGTCAATAAAAAGTGTTATAAATATAGCTCCGAGTCGAAGCTGGTTTTTGCCGAAGTGCGTCAAATTAGCTGTAACGTGAGATACTTTATGGGGGTATAATTTATTTTTGTTGTCGCGCAAATAAAAGGAATGCGCGATTGTAGATTTTGTCAGTGGTCGTCGTAAGTCGAGTAGGCGTGCGAGCGAGTGGCTGACCTTCGTGGACGGAGGCGAATGGGCCCATCAACAGATACTCTACGTATTTAATAAGCAGCTTTAATTACAACAAGTTTTGCGCCTCTGTCCTGCTTTTGAATTCTCGTTGTACGTTCATGACATAGCGCAAGGACGCTGCTAGTTACCTTTGATTCGATTGCAACGAACGTTAATGTATCTAGTCAATAACACTTAATGAACATATTCATTTACTTGAAAATATTATTATTCCAATCAATCCGTTGTACGAGTCCCTTAAAGTAGTGTAAATAGCTCGTCATATCAAATTATAAAAGACCGATTTGCGATAATGTTTTTGTATTTTGAAGACTCAAGCTAGGTTATAACGTCCCAATGGGAGCAATCCGCATGGCACAATGTGTGGAACACATTGTGCGAAAATGTCATCTTCGTTGGACGGCCGCCCGGCGTCTTCCTTCGCTAATTACTTGTTATTATGTCTCCAGTATAACAGATGTTCCACATCCGCTCATAATTGCTTTGCTGTTTCGTTTTTCATTTTACATTAGATACTAATCATAAAACTGGACTATTGTAAACGGACACATTGATTAATATGTAATAACTCATGCCATGGCATGTAAAAAAGCATGACTCAAGGACATGTCCAAAAACGTAGGTGTTATTGAAACAATGTTCTGGATTAAATGTCTCGTCTTCATAAACAAATGGTTTACGGCAGTTGTGCCAAAGCGAAATGCCAACGATATAAAAACGATTACAAAATAAGAAATCGATAGCTCAGAATCATTTATTAGTCAAGACTTGGGGGAGATATATTTTGAATACAATGGCGGAGCGCAGCCCGGAGCGGTGGAAGAAAAGATGCCTCCGTACATTCGAAGCGCATAGATTATCCAGCTGATACGGAGCGGGTTTATTAAAAAATAGTGCAGAGGCAGGCGCGGAACATTAGGATCGGTTTCACTTTCGTCGACAGCGCACACGGGCGGGCGGGCGCAGAGCACGGACGGATGCACCAGCCTTCATTGTGCGCACCACACCACCAATATGCCGGCCGTGTAACATTGTTAGTACGCATTAGTAGACATACTTGTACCTTAAAGCAATCAAAGCGCGCATAGCAGCGAGTTCGAGCTTTGTCACGTCGCTCGGAGGTTATGTATTACTTTGAGCTGTACGAGTGTACGATAATTGTTGTTTAGTTAAATATAATATGCATAATTGTAATACCCATATGAGTAAATACTGGTGATAAGTAATTTGTACAATACAGCGCAGCGATATTGCTATATAATGATATTAAACTGTAAATTGGATTAAAGTATATAATGGATTACATAATGTACAAAATAAAATATAAGATAAATATATACGCGGTTATAAAAAAAATAAGAACCGCGACGAAATTCTCTATATAAAAACAAGTGCTATAAAACATGAGCTCGAGGAAATATTATCACGAGGCAAGTCCCGCTCAGATAACTTTTGACCGAACCATGTATTCGTTTCGGATAAGTTATCAACACGTGCGTCATAGTGTCATCATTTTTGTGGTCGGAACAGAGTCATTGTACCAGTTTTTTTTTCTCTAATTGAAGGAAGACAGATAGTGCCACGACGTTCGAGAACGCCGCGTGTAATGTGTTACGTTCTTTATCGCGTTCGTTTTCCATGGGCATCGCGGGCACTGGGCAGCGGAGCATGACCTCTCGCGTCATGGCATAGACCACCCCACTTGTCACGGTGCCGGCTCCTCGCACACCACGAATCATCGACATTACGGAACGGTTCCTTCTACATGCAACGTTTATAACGTAAATGGGGCTTTTTGCTTTTGAAGCAATTTACACGTGACCAACACCTACCATATACATATTAGCTCGCCTCACTTAGCTAAGCTAACCTTTAAAAATCATCGACGATCCAACGAGTGCGGTATAAATAATGGAAGCTATAACGGTTCTAAACGAAGGCAGCGAACAATGAATAAGTCGCGTGAACACATTTATTTCATAGATGTCTGATCGCGCACCGCCCGAACCTACATACGAGTAGGTACATGCGCTAAGTGCGCGGCCCGATCACCACCCGTGTGCAGCAATGCATACAGCTACGATTTGATAATACCTACGTGTTGTAACTGGTCGTGTATTACATGCCGAATGCTCTATTAGGGCAACATCCACTACTTAATTTTTACTTGATAGTAAAGATTTTTAATTATTAATTAAAGCTGGCAAACAAGTACACGGCCTCCCTGATGGTAATTGGTCGCCTAAGTGCGACGCCAGAGAAGTATTTTCGTGTCGTTTTTGGCGAATCCTACATCATAGTGCTACATACATACAATCTATATTATTCCTTAACTAAAGAACTTACGATCGCATCACTCAATTCACGAGCCTGTATGAGCAAAATCGTAAAGACAACTTCACACTTTCCGAGGATGCCGAAATCAGCGAACGAACACAAATCGGTCACGACGGACGACGTGGTCCGATCGCTGTGACACGTGTTACGTAAAGGCGCTGCGACACTGACCTACAGGTGGTTGTGTTCGAGCGCGCCACTTTCCTTTCATTGTTGACACACTGTCTAAAAACGGATGATGGCTATTACGAGCACGTGGCCGCTGATCCGATTGACTGTCGGGCGTGACGATTGGTTAACGTAATACATGTGAAATATATATGGATCTACTTGGACCATAGATTAATATGAATCTACTTGGATCGTGGGTCTAACTTGGATCAAGTTTTCATAACCCTACACGAAGCTCTACGCAGTGTATGTGTCAGCCAAGGAATGTAAATTATTGGGCCTAATAGTTTTGTCAATTGTTACTATCATCCAGTAGATAGTTATAGGGAATTCTGTGCCTAGGCTACGAAATATGATATCACCAGTTCAGTTTAAGGTGACGCAGCTAATCAGAAATGCGGTTTAGCACAAATGTTGGCTAAGTGGTAATTGCAAACAATTTGACGAACTTTATGTTGTTATTACGCCCAATCAATTGACGGCTACCCCGCTACCTCGACAACGAGATAAAAATAACAGCGGCGACTTGAGTACGTTGTATGTTGGTAGTTAATAATCGTGTAATTCTAAATAGTTTATCGTACGAGTAGTATTAGTACTTCGATGTGTGTTAATTATTTGCTGGTGATAAATGTGTTTACCTCGATATGAGTAGTTAAAAACAAACAGTAATCGGTGTTTGTAATGCATTAAGCGTACCGAGCGTGGATATTTTTGAATGTCATTTTACCGGAATTAAGACATTGATTTTTTTTTAATTTCTGTCACATTGAAAACAATTTTTATTGATCTACATTTAAAGTTAATTGCCCCAAGGATGACGAAGTGAGGTCAGTAGAATCGGAATGCATAATTATGTATTAGTTTACAATACAATGCATTGGGTCAGATGACACACGCGGTAGAGTGGGCCGACCGCCCAATTGCGTAGCGTATCATTATGTTTAAATTCCGAACAGGGGTGACTCCCTACTGACACCTGACCGATATAAGAAGGGTACACTTGTATAAATTAGCCACTTACATAACTTTATTAGTGGGGGGAAATCCTTTACTTGTTTAAGCGTTGCCGTATGGTCATCGAACATGTCCGTATATGTTAAATAAATATAGAAAAAGATAATTACTTGTATAATAGCATAATAGTGTACTTGGTCAACTCAATAACGTGTTCTTCTAGAAGCTTTTTCTTATCGTTAGTTACTCTGGCGATTACCATAAATCGTGTATACAACGATAATGTACAGAAATAGCAGCACGTATACGGACAAGCGGTGAATTAGGATGTAAACTGACAGCTTAATGTGGTTCCGCTAAAAGTGAAAGAGTTCGAAAGTTCGCTTCCTGCGTCGCGGCCACATAAGATATCGCGGCACGCGCGGATTATAATCGCTATAATAGCTTTACGTTTGTGCAACGCGCTTGTGCAAACTGCAGGCGTGCGGTGCGACACATGCGCGACGTGCGAGCGGCGACGCTTCCAGCAACCGGGATATGGTCACCGCGTTGGAGCCTCTTAAACCAACATAAGTAAAAATACCAACATGCCAACATATTATGTCAAATACGAGGTTGGATAAAAAAATCCTTGCATACACTGCTGGGCAAATGTTTCGTCTAATGAATTGTCTTACTTATTCATTAAAAATAATATAGAAATGTTTTTACTTGGTTCTAAATGAAATGTTAACTGCTTTGAAATCGTACAAAGCGGAACGTCAATCGTAAGAGAAATAAGATTGCCAGCTAAGTTTCCCTCGGCGACCATGAAATGAGAAAACTGGTCGTTGGCAAGCTTTAAGTGGCATGTACTTAAGGTAAATCGATTTTTAAAGAATCAATAACCGGGCAGCAGTTGTGAAACGGCGCCAGCGCCGGTGCGGGGCCGGCGCCGCGACAGCTCCTCTCCGCTCGGCCGCGTCATTACGAAACAAGAAAAGAAAGTTAACAGCGTTCTGGCTGAGAGAATGTAGCTGTGCGCGCCGTCCGCGCCGCATCCCGGCCGCCCTACGACCCGCTCCGCTCGTGACGTAACCGCCCCTTTATATTTACTTGCACTTTTGTTCGCTCCACGACTATTGAATATACACGTCACCACCATTATGAAAATTCAAAAAATTACAACAGTGATCATTGAATGCTGTAAGACAATTGCGAGGTTTTGGTGGATAGAAATAACATTTTTTTTAATTAACTAGCTATAATAAACGGGACGAAAGCAGCACACACATTCAATTTACAAAACACATTTTTTCTCCAGAACTAATTTTTTCTTAGAAATACTTACATATTATTGGTGCCAAAATTATAAATCGAAACTCCGGATATATATATGTATATATATATTAAGAACTACGTTAGCGTTAATAAGTTAACGTTAATAAAGTTTGTGCAAAAAGTTCTAGCATTTGCGTTGATACAAAAACAGTTTGGTGAGACCGCGGTTACGTAACACAGGACGTGCGTACGTACGTTAACAGTCTGTAGGAAAGAAACGTTAATGAATACCATCATAATTACAGTTGCAAGTGTATTCATTACACATCCATCCTGCCCCTTATAAGAATAGTCGTATAGAATAAAGTGAAACGTTAAAATTGAACTGTTTAAATGCGGGTGGGTATCTTGATGTAATTTGTAGTTGTAATAAATTAATGAGAGCAGTCACGAAACAGTGACCCTCTTTCGGTGAGCTCAACTAGAATTTGAAATGATGTTATGGTTGCGTAACTTTATATGTTCTTTGCGAACGATTATGTGAAGCGTTGGATCGCGGGCGG
>DWFO01002226.1:0-14128 GCA_018246595.1 Mimoniades nurscia nurscia | reverse complement strand
GTCTTCTGTCAACGAAAGAGCTCTGTATCATCATCACTGCTGCATCATCTGTTGGACAAAGGCCTCCCTTATGGGGTTATGTCCATAATTCCTACGCTGGGCATGTAGGTTTGCGATCAGATATCGCATACCATTTTCCATCTTCTGTAATCCTGCCCAAGTGTGGATTGGCACTTGACTGCACAAAACGTGCAGAATTTTAAGACAAATAGATTTCCTAGCTATATTTTTCTTCACTGTTGGAGTAATTGCGGATTGTTTTTAGTAACGCTCATAACTCTTTCAAAACAGAGTGACGTACCAGAATTCGAATTTCAGATCCATAGGTGGGGACATTAAAACCTTATCCTCGAGGCATTCGTTCGAATGGTTAGTTTAAGAACATATTTAGTAAAATAAAGTAGATATTTTGAATCGTTGCAATGTTCTTTTTAGATCGGCCCAAAAACAACATCTTCTGCGAGCTGCGAAAACTTGGTGGTAAGGATAAATATGATTGGAGATAAGAAGGAGAATGTTGACCTCTTAGTGGACACCAACAGCATTACCGTGAACTCGTCACAATATTATTTGAAACTACCACTTCCTCACGGAATTAATCCGGACACGTCAAAAGCTAACTGGGATTCCGCCGAAGAAACACTGGTTTTAACTTTGAAATTAGATCGGGAATTCGATTTTGTTAATTTTTAACTGCCCTAATAAAGTATTTGTGGAAATCTATTTTTTTTTGTATCAATGTGCAAGGACATATATGTATGTTCGTTTTTGCTATTCAATTAATTTTTATTTATCCCACAATTCGCAACCTCTTTAATACATATTTTATAAACACCCCAGTAACTATAAAACCTAATAATATAATAACATTAGGAAATGCAAGCAGGTTTCGATTAATTGGGTCTTTCAATGATGTAAAATGTAATAGGTAGGTAAGTATTAGAAGCAATTTTCCAATAAGAACACTTTATTTATTAATGTTTAGTATGTATTTAATGAGAATTGATATTTGAGACTTGCTAATTCATTTCATAGTAGGTGTTGTGTTGTGCCTAATAACCGATTGTCCCATTTATTGAAAGTAATCACTGTCCAAGCCGGCGCCAACTCGTCAGTATGTGGAGCACATTATATCAATGTATCATTTAATTGAAGGAATAGCGTGAGAATGTTAGGGCCAGCTATAAATTTAACTGGCATGTTTGAAATGTTACGCTATAGTACTTATTTAATAGATACCATTTACAGTTGCATCCGGTGTATGGCAATTGGCTCTCAACCTAAAGCATGGTGGGACGTAAACTTAAGTGGTGGAACGTGGGAGAGTACTACACACGTCTGTCTAACTCTTCAGTGATCACAGTCGTGATATTACGTTATATCCGTAATAACCGTAGCTCGAACGTATATGTAGGTACTCTCATGCGGTATCATGTCCAACTACTGATGAGATCAGAGTTCTTCAAGACTAGGAGAATATTGCCAATGTTTGTGATATATCAAACTCTACACGAGTTTCAAACCGTAACCATTTACCGCCAGGCAGGTCTTACAGATTCTCTGTTAAGCTTTAAAAAATGTGTAGCTATGTAAAAAAAATGTCCACAGTATGGGTTGAAAGAAATTTATTAGGTACCTTAGGTACCTACACATGGGTTTGGAATTTGAATTAAGTGAAATTAAATGGAACTTAAGCAGAAATTAAAGTCGATTATAAAGAAATTGATTTTGAAACAACAATTATAACTTTATTTTTGTTTCTTCATTTGTATTTATTTATATGAATATTTTCTCATAGAGACAATACCAAATTGTAAATAAAGTTCGAGCCCATTAAACAATTCACTTCTACTTTTTTTATTCTTAAGGGTGACATTATTTCTTTTAATTAAAATGGGACCAGACAGAAAGTGCAACTTCCGAAAAAGAGAACTATCCCGTTCGATTAATTCATACCGGAGATTTAAGATAACAAAAAATTAATCGTAGATACAATCCTATTACACAATACTATAAGTATACCTACCTTCAATTTATAAGATTAGGTTACAATCGTCCACTAATTTCAAATAAATACAACTGTCTGAATTCCTTAAATTAATTGGCGGAACAATATTTTATTTTCCTAAGTTCAACGAAATATTTGAAATGCGGAATTTTTATTACGTACCTACGAGTCGGCATCGCAAACGTCTTGACCATTTTTTGTACTTGACAATAGGTAGGAACCTATACGAATTGTAAGTATTATAAACTTCATGTGATCACAGCAGCTAGGCAGTGCGTGGTCAGGCGTACGCTCATTTATTTCAATACGCTCGCGAGCGCGAGATGTTTTCTTACACTGGTGACTTAATTTCTACAAACCTGTTAATGTATCATTAATAATAAGTGTGTATCGGAAAGAGTCGTTGTGAGTTTAAAAATTGTGAATTTCGTGTCACCTAGAACAACAGCGTTTGAAATTTTTAATTTCAGCAATATATTGTGCAAGTAAGTATACATACAAGTATGTTAATTAATTACAACAATAATTTCATAATACTCGGTGGTTTAGTTGTTGCAAACACAACTGCTGAGTAAGAGGCTTCCATTCCCAAGTGGAGCAAACATTATAAGTAGGGATATGTCCCGAGTGTATGTAAATAAACACATCTTGTATTCCATGTGATGTAGGCATAATATAATTGGTGAAAAGTGAAAGTACCTAGTATACTCCTCTACCTAACCTTTCGGGGAAGTACAGGCGTGAATATTTTGTGTTATGTTAATTATAAGGTACATTAGTAACAAGAAATAATACATGAATTAGCAATGAAGACGTAAATAAACACTGTTGCACATGTGTCGAATTGGCTTCCTTTTTTTCGAATCTACGATTGCCTCTACTGACCTTTACAATTCAAACAAATTTGAGATTCGGTACGAGCTATATGAGATCCCGTCTGTTAGTGTAATAAAAGGCTTTAGATATACTGTCTGTCTGTATAATAATAGGGTATACCTATATTAAAATGTAAATATTAAGTAGTTTATCAGCCGTCTCGTTACCATGACATAATCTCTTGTCGAGCCTTCTTGTAAAAAAATACCAAGAAATATTATATTGGAATCCAATATCAAATATATAGGCAACGTAAGCTTTTCAGAGGTGACATTTGTTGTGTTTTGAACATTTTCGTTTTGTCCACAATTTTTTTTGTAATATTGCAATTCAAGGTATATTATACCTACTACATTTTTGAACTCTCTATATATTGTTATAATACGTAATAAAATACATTATAAAAATTGTAAAGAATTAAAAGCTAATAAATACGTACCCCTAACAATAAATGTGCAATAGTAAAAAGAATCAAAGTTTATAAAGTCTTATGGTTAAATTAATATAAAGTGTAAGTTACTTCTGGCTCAGAATATTTAATCTTACATTAAAAGAATACATTATTTTTATGTCGTGACGGTAGGTTTTACGGATTAGGCAGAAACCCACGAGTGTAAAATATTAAGTAGGTAATGTGCTCCAATATTCTATCTCCCCCTCGACACGGTTAGAAATACATAGTATCTTAATATTGATTATCATTTCAGTTAACAAATTAAAATAAATTGTTATATTATTGAAATCATTATTTACTTACATAGCTATGTAAATTTTACTGTCATTAAGGGTACATACATTAAATCCACAAGTTCATTCATAATTAGGTACGCACTTATAATACCAAAAAAGAACAGCGTTTAATAAACAATAACAACTTCAATATTCAAAGAAAGTTACAATGAAGTTTCCTTGCAATTCAGACGTTACGGGAAGTAAACAATACGATCATGTATAAAGACCCTGGTATTTCTGATTTTCCGTATGAATTTCATTGTAAATATGTAGATCGATTGCAATGGACACAAGTTTTGCATTGAAAAATATCCACACATGAAGGCAACATTTGGAACTAAAGCAGGAATATTTTTATGTAATAAAAATTTATGTTAGGTAAATATAATTTTATATTGATTATGAAATATTAAAAAAAAAGTAACATCACGCCTGTAATCCCCGAAGAGGTAGGCAGAGAAATGTAGAACACTCGCACGTTTCACTAGTTACGTTTATGTCCCACTATGGAATAGGTGGTGAGCCTATCGCCATACACCGGGCACATATACAGGCTACGAGCCACTATAGAGAATCTGAATTAGAAAAATTTAGTAGTTCCTGACCCAGGAATTGAACCCAGGACCTCCCGAACGGCAGTCGCACTTGCAACCAACACGACTAACGAGGCAGTCAACATCTTTATAAATTATACATTTTACGCCAGCTTGGCAAGATAGTAAAATTGTGAACACTATCGGTTTATATCTATAAAACTGTAACCCCTTTCTACTACAAAGGAGTTTCATTTTATTATATTAGGTGAAGAAGTAATTACATGTTATATCACTTACTTGTGAAACGATTCCTTTTATAACATAATTATATTATAGAATGGCTTGCTGCCATCGTCCGTGTTATATATTTTAAAATACCTACCTAAAGTACCTAAGTACCTAGTGTATATTTATCCAAGTTGAATATTTTTGATATGTTATAGGTACATCAGCTTAAATATATTTTGTAGATCTTTGAACATTACAATAGTTATGATTATAAAGTATTATTAATTGTTGTAACAATTCAAATGATTTTTTTTATATTTGTACAAGTAAATATTAATAATCGTTTCAATCTTAATAATACACTATGACAATATATTTTTACAGAATGTATTCATTCCGTGCTGTGTGGATACAAATTCTTATAATTCTGAACGCTGTAATACTCTTGCAGTGCGTAAAATCGTGGACCGATCGGCGTAAGTATGAAAAGTATTATATTCAAATAATCAATTTGGAAAAACTTAATTATTGATTATCATGCAAAGACAGTTTCGAATTCGAGTTCAGAAATAAAAAAAAAACACAAGTAAGGTGTTAATTTGTAATGATGACAGATGCAGCGATCAGATAGCAGACATATAGGTGATGCCAATTACCTTTGCAACTGACGTTGAGTAGCACTGTATTGATAGGACTGTTTGGACCAAATATATTGATTACTATTTGATAGAGATATTCGATACTCAGTGGTTTCTGCCAACCCGTAAGAGACTTGCCGTGATGGTATAATTAACAGTTGTTAGAAATATTATCTATTAGTTGGCTGTTATTGATAATATTTTGCCTGTCAGTATTTTATGCCCATTATATCAGTAATATTAGCACTCGAGATTACATAATAGTTTATAGTAACAGCACAATTACGACAGGTGGTCAGTCCTGTTTTATGTAGGTATTAGAGGAGTGTGTCGATGACCATTTAACGACTGCTCATCTGCATATCTCTTTATTATGTGTATAACCAAAAATACATATGTTTCCATCAGCTATTTTATTTTTATTGACTGCTTCTTTGGTTGTAAGTTCGATTGCTGATCAAGAGCTCCGGGGTTCGATCCCCCGGTCGAGCAAAGTATTATGGACGGTTTTTATCATGTATCTTACAAGGCAATATACTCATCCCCTATTCCATGTTCGGACGTGTAAAATAACTGTTGAATCGTGTGTCCTTCGCTCCTCTGACTACCCCTTTGGGGACATCCAGAAGTGATCTTATGTGTTTATTTTATTTCTGCAGAGCTCTTTCCTTCGAATAAGATTCCAGAAGATGCCTTAAGCCCTCGCCGGTCAGTTGTACGACGAAAAATAGTTCTGTACCACAATTTCTTCCGCACGAAAGTCCGCCCCACAGCATCTAACATGTTACTGATGGTTAGTATTTATTATCAAACTCTCGCATGATGTGTTGAAATGTTATGTCATACTTAAATTGGTTGTAGTTTAAATTCAGATTCAGACCAATGTTTGTTCATTGGTTGGTTGTTTGAATTTTATTCAGTTGTTAGTTTGAACGTTATTAATGTGCTTATCTGAATAAAATTATAATGTGATTTATATGTTCCAGTCATGGCATCCACTCGCTGCGCGGCAAGCGCAGGCCTACGCGGAACGCTGCGTGTTCCTCCGCCACAACGATCCCCAGGAAAATACAATACCCCTCCTCGGATCGTGCGGCCAGAACCTTTTCGTCGCTTCGCAAAAAACACCTTGGTATTCACTATATTCCTGCTCAAAAACGTACTGTTTCAAAAAATTACCAAAATGGGTGAATCGTCGGAGTGTACTGCACTCTTCTGCCTATCCTTTCGGGAAAATATAGGCGTGATGGTCTGCTTGTACGCATGCACGCACATTCGCATCGTTAATTTTATAGCATTGTCAGTTAAATTGAATTGATCCTAATACTTCTTGAATTTAATTGTGGACATATGAAAAAAGGAAAAACTATTATGATACCTTTACACATCAAGGTCTCGGCGTATGTGTTCATGAATGGGTAGTAATTTATAAAAGCTCCTTTTTAATGATTTCCTGTTAGTTTTTTGTGGATCCACATCTTTCCGCATCCAACTATTGTGGCCGCCCGAGCGTCACGATCAACCTTTACCACGTATGTAATAATCACTTTGTGAACGTCTTAATTACAGTTTTCATAGTCACACGTAGATATTAAAATCACATCTTGCCCTTTATATAGAAAAAGTGTGACCACAATTCGTCTCGTGGATTACGGTTAAGGTACGTTACTATAGAGTTAATAGGAATCAGAAATGGCGTTTAGGTGTCGTTAGCATTATCGGTGGATATACTTAAGTATCTTTCAAAATAAGCAATATCCATATCTACACTATTATGTCGATAATATGTATTTTATCGAATGCGGTAAATAGGTTGAACCGATTAAAATAACTGTGTATTATTTATAATTGCAAGGCCCATAACAGGGCGAGAATGGATATTATTTATAAATAAGATGTTTTTAAACGTTAATAAAAATACTAAGTAATTCAATCGGTTTGTTTAAAACCTGTGAAACTTATTAAATTAAAAAATCGGTTTTTTAGTTTTTTTACATACAAAAGCGAGCGGGTAAATGTTATTTTGCGTTAATTAAAACGTTTAATTAAATGCAAAAAAAAAACTTCAATTTACGTATATTATGTCATAACGCAAATGTCATATGTCATAAATCTTGTAACTTGTTGCCAATGTCTTTACATCTATTCAAAATGTGCAAGGCACTTGCCTCCGATAACATTCCTACGTCTGCGGTTGATGCTCATGGAGGTGTTGTATGAAAAACATCTGATGTAGGGATTAGCGTGAGATTGGCATTGGATGGCTATCTGGACGGTTCAATGTTGAACCGATTAATTTAATTACGCGATTATCTTGCAACGTACAATGCAACAAAAGCTTTTGTTTTCTTATGTTCTGGAATATATACATTTAAGTATGCTCTTAACATATATTGTACTTATTGTTCTACGGTTCAATTTTAATAATGGGTGGAAATATAAGGAGTGGAAGTCTTTAAGAAAGGGGAACGCGCTTTCTCGTTCAGTGCATCAAATGCTAACTTTTATACGTTTAACCATCCATTAAACATCCATTTAACGTCAACACGTCCTTTTGATATTGTACCGCTACCTTGTGTTAAAGACTGAATGATACAAATACATTTATACATGAAATGCTTGTATAACAAATTATTTATACTGCGTTGTATGTTAATAATTATGTTTGATTTTGTAGATATTTAACTGTATAAAATGTAGTATTGCCGCCCCAATTAATGTTTGCACCACAGTAGTCGTAGCTGCAAACTTACATATTTATTTAATTGTCATGATTTTTGTTTGTTGCATATGATTTTTAACCGACTTCCAAAAAGGAGGAGGTACTCAATTCGTCTGTATGTTTTTTTTAAGCGCACGATTAATTTTCAGGTTTTTCGCACTGAAAACTTGGTTCCTCGAATATCAGAACTTTACGTTCGGAGCCCCGGTGCACAACTTGAAAGCAGTGGGGCACTATACCCAAATGGTGTGGGCCACGAGCCACAAGGTCGGCTGCGGCGTGGCCCACTGCCCTGGCGGACCTTGGGGTCACTTTTATAACTACGTGTGCCATTATTGTCCTGGGTAAAGAAATGTTTTATTGCAATAAAATGATTTTAATTTTCACACTCACTTCAATATTACTTAATTTATGTTTGTGTTGTTACGTCATTTGGGCCCTTATGGAGTAGACTGAGAGCACTTTAAGTGTGTAAGGATAGATATATTTAGCGCTCGGTGGACTCTGCAGGCCCCAAAGCTGTTTAGTATACGAAAACATGTTAATTGTAAATGTTGTTATATATTTCAGCGGAAACTATGATACGATAACCCAATATCCTTACAAGCCGGGTCCGATGTGCGCCGATTGTCCGGACAGCTGCATTTCTGATTCTCTATGTACAAACACATGTCCTAGAAGAGACTTCTATTCAAATTGTGATTCTTTGATCAAACTGACGGACATATGCCCACAAGGCACATGTAACGCTACGTGCGTATGTGGCAGTAAGCGAATACATAAAAATTATCCGTGGTAAAATAGAACAATCCATAAGTTGTTTCAAATAGAATAAGTTGTAATCGTTGACATAAATTTAAAAATAAGTACATTTAATATGCGATGTTTCATTTTTTCGCCCTTTCTATAACTCAGAGAAGAACAAGTAGAGTAACTTTGAAATCAGCAATAAATTTAATTTTGCACCAGTTTTTTAAACAATTCTCAGAACTGCTTTATTGGTCGTATATGTTGCAAGCGCGACTACCGATCGGGAGGGCCTGGGTTCAAATCCCGGGTCGGACACTAATTCTAATTTAAATTTTCTACTAGTGGCTCTGAGTCTAGAAATGTTCCCAGTGTATGGCAATAGGGTCACAATCTATGTCACATTCGAACGTAAACGTAATCGGTAAAACGTGGGAGTGTATTACATACCTACCTACCTTCTTCGCGGATTACAGGATGTAACTTAGCGATAACTGACCTATCTGAGTTGTTAAACTGGCCTATCTGAGTTCTTAAACGGTAAAGAGCATGTTACTCTCTCAACGTAACAACAAGCGTTTTATTTAAAGCATACAGTTTACTAAGTTATTCGTCTGTTGTAACCTGCGTCTGTTATGTAGGTAAAAGTGTTTACGTAACCCATTCATATGAACGTAGGTCCCTTTCGGTGCTGCAGGTGAGTCAGCAGGTGGGGTGGTTGTCGGTGCGGAACCAAGTATAACGTAAAACCGTCCTTTATACTATTCTCGTTTAAAACAACCACGGCTTTTGTTTGAATTCTATTTTATCCCGAGTGTCTTTGTGCTACACTAAGGTAGGAATTCGATTTTAAAAATTTTAAATTCGAATTTTAAACATGCGTAGTAAAGTCACCTGTCGCGCCGTAGGGTGTACAAATCTAATTAGTATTCCGTGTTCCCGAGTGACCGAGCGACATGTTTCCCACCCCCACTACGACTCCGACCCAATTGTAATGCAACGGCGAATACGGAGTCCGGCGCGCGGGCAAGCGGGCATTGCGGCGTCGGCGTCCGCGGCCCGCGTCCACCTGCGCCGCCATGGTCTGTGACGATGGCCTGCGCGGCTCATCGCCTCCCTTCCGCCGCAAGTCTCTCCGCCGCCTCGCCTCCACCCGCGGCTTCAAACCCAACGTCTACTATGGCTGGCTCCGCGTGTTCGATGGCCCTGAACCTTACGCGATCGAATCAACGAGCAAATTGGTGAAGATTTCCTCAGATGCGACAGTCGATGATGTGAACAAGAAACTCGCGTTTGGTGACGAGCTTACCCTCTGGGTTCAGATAGGTGAAGAGGATACTCGCCGCCTAGAAGTGGACGAGTATCCGCTGCGAGTCCAAGATCAGATAATGAAGGGAATTGGTTGGAGATCGGAAGCTCGAAGACAACGTTTGGCCGTTGACCCGGAGGCACGGTATCTGCTGCGTTGGTGTGCCGGACCCGCCCCGCATTCGGGAGGAGTGCATCAAGCCGGTACTTTATACATACTTAAAGGTCATGTATTTCCTCAATGGAAACCCAGACTTGCACACATCGTTGGATCAAGACTTTACAGTTTCGGTAAGTGATTACGATTAAATTATTTTTGTACAATTTTTGTTTTAATTTTCTTGTCTTGTGTATTCCGCTCTAATTTCTACAGGATTGTCGTGGGAGGTTCTCGAGCTGAGTGGGGGGAGTATTGAAATATGTCCGCCCAAATCTCAAAAGTTGGTACTATGTATAAAACCCCGTTGTCACGGGAACAGTTTGCTTGATGGAGGAGTGAATCATCTTTTTGTCGGATTCAACAGTGTCTGGGAGAGGAACGTATGGTACAGCTGGTTAAGAGCGGTATGTTTTATTTTTAATACAAAAAAAAACCTTTTTATTTTTTATGACATACTTCATATAACTATATTTAAGCGGCCACTGAATATGTAACTCAAGTTTGTATCTATGGAAGCCAGTTTGCAATAATCATATAGTAAAAGCTCTTTGTATACTTGTGTATTGTGGAGGTTTTTAGGTATTTTTTTATAAAACCCTGTTATTAGCTTCTTATTGTCGAAATGTCTGCAAACTTTCAACGTACCTGTTCTCTCTTCGATACATCATTATAACTATTAATTTATTAAGTTCTGAAATTATATTACTTCTCAGTTTAAAATGAATTTGTCTTACAACAACTACCAATTCTCGGCTGCCACTCACTTAACCAACTTACTCACTCACTCAACCACTTAAACAACCACTCAGGCTGCTCTTTGAAATAACCAAATTGCACAGCCAACCTACATTTTTTGCACTGGGTGTTGCAAGTTTGGAAACTGCTTTAGCCATACATTAATTGTATTTAATTTCATTATATATTCAATTAGGTATACAGTTACAATTCGTTGTAAAACTCACCATTTTTTAAAATCATCAATACTTAATAGAACTGAACGAATTGATGCAATCTTGTGTAATTTAATATAGCTCCATTGACTCGGGTTACCAGTGAACGAGTAGCAAGTGGTCGATTAGATATCATATTCCGGTACACTTCGCGAACTAACGAGCCGGCGGCACAGCGGCCACAAATTGTTAGAAATCGTAGCAGTCAATCAAATTTTTGACATTTCAATGTGCATTTTTATACTATCCAGGGCTGGAGCTATCTAGTTCAAAAAACTGCTTGTTATTTCTTCATAATTTCCTACAGATATATGCTTAATACAGATATATGGTATTAATATTATGATGCTCCTGATTATAGAAGTCCTTAACTTCCAAACCAAGGCATAATTGCATAAAAAAAGCCACAAATGATGATATTGTTTTGCACGTATTCGTCTAGTTAGATATTACATTTGTCCTTCTCGTTGTAATTCGGTGTTATTTGCAATTCTGAAAATAAAACCATTACTCGTGTTGCGTAACGCATACTAATATTTCTCAGGCGATTTTTACATAAGCATATTCAACCCACGAGTTCGTGTATTGGTTTTTGGTACAATTCTATATAACTTTGTGGCTGTGTTTATAGAATTTATTAATATTTGTATTCGAGCTAAATGTTCCCGGCTTTTTTTTTGTAATTTCTTTTTGCTGTAACAACTGTATACCTACAGCAAGAATAGTAGGACAATATTTTATCTTTCATGTCACCTTTATTTATTTATTTATTTACACCTTCACCTTTATTATGCACACCTTCCGTAGAAAACGCCTGATAATTTATGTAAGGAAAATCTAAACATATTTTACTAAATCCCTATGATAGATTCACATGCGTAACTACGCGCCATTTGTACAGTTGTACTACATCTTCCGACCATATTTCAAATATGCAACGTACTGCATTATCCTCGTCTCAGCCGAATGGAGTTTTCTATTTAACGCGACGAGAATTTGACATCCCCATAATTGATTACCTTGGTGTATTACTGTATATCCAATACAATGCAGCGGCAACCTTAAGTGAATTCAAAGCTTACAAGGGTAGTTATCGTATAGGGCGCAGTCTTTTATTCTTCGAACGAAGAAACTTACCGTGACTCATATGTCTACTCCAGCATGGCAAGTATACACCGACTCAACATAATTTTGAAAATAGCGCAAACATCATACTGCAATTGGAGAATTACATGACCTAGGCTGAATCGTGCGACCAATATTCAATTACGAAATGTGACTAACAATTATATGTATCTTAGAAATGAACTTATGTAAACTTATATTAAAAATGGCTTGGTTTATATAATACCTTAGACCGCACATTAAAAATCTACGCGTATGCTTTGCGTAATCAAATATTTGCATTCATTATTACCATGATTTTATTTTCGGAATTAAATTACTTACATGAGCATAAAAACTTGTACGTGTTGACTAAGTTTAATTTCAAAATTTAATAACATAAGTAGTGAGTTTATATTCATTGCATATCTTATATATTACAGCTATGGTATGATCTATAGAATTTAATAAGTCTGATGTCAAACTATCGATATATTAGATCGGTTTATACACTTTTGAATATTATAAATATAATATTAATCGTCATTATATAATCACGCTAATGTCCTTGAAGAGTAGGCAATCTCTGTAATTAGATGTAGATCTGATTAAGTCTATCCTGTCGTTTCCGAGGACGGATGTAGCAAAAGGACTATGTCATTTAACGATCATCATTTACATGTGGGAGGTATTAAGAAAAAAATTCTATCCCTGCGATTCTATTTTATGATACAATAGGGTTGGTTTGTCCACAACACAAAAAACCCCAATTAAATATTGATTAAAAATTATCTCTCCCTTTCCGACCTAACGCGCCTCTTCTACATTCATCACTCTCTTTGCTCACAAATTAATTGTCTCTATTATAATGAAAGTTCATCTCTCCAATTATCGTCTGTAAATTCAACACAGTAATCATGAAAGTGTTGTAAATGTTGCCAGCTAATATTTCTCCGTGATTGAAAGTGTGTTAATTAGTACTGTGTGCAGCGCCCTGAATGAAGTGTCACGGTTGAGATGTCCAGAATGTGAGCTTGCTAGCGGATAACGGTAGGGTTGTCGATGTTGGTAACTTATCGTTTCAGGTTTCGGTATCTTATTAGAATAGAAAATTATATACTTCGATAGCAGGAACAATTAAATATGTATATCTTTTAAGCATTTTATAAAAACTTTCACCTGGGACCTCCTTCCTTTCCTCCCCCTTTTCAAATGCAATTGTATTTTTGCTATTAATCGAAAACATGTACCTAAATAAATTTCATAAGAGATATTTTTCATAAGAGTTATTTTATCAGTTGCGAATCATTTCCGATAATTACAATGAACTTAATAATACAATTGTGAACAATAAATACTAAAGCTGACATTTTAATAATTTTTTAACGGTTTCACCAACCCTACTGAATGATTCGACGCTTCAGCCGCTCAAGTAAATTCACCTAAAACGGTCGCAGTAAATCAGTAAACATTTTACTGCGCTGCGCCTGCTCGTTCCGCGGCTCAGTCTGTGACGGGCGTGCTATAGTGAGTGACACAGACGTATGCGATTTGTTAATGAGAAATCAATGAAAAAATACATATTTACATGGTAAAGCTTCGTTTGAAAGCGCCAAAGTAAATATAAACAAAGAGCGACCAAAGCGGACGAAGAACAGAACCAAGGCCACCTAGAAGTCGTTTATCAAGCAAACACGGTCGTGATCAGAATAATCATGGCGCAGACAGGAGTTATTTCGTAGTCTTTGGGAATAACAATGGTCGCAAGAGTTCGACGGCCTCATTGCGGTTACGCTTCGAAGCGAACTTTACTTGAGGCTTTATTCATAGACCAACGTTTAACTCACCTAGAACAAAATCTACATGTTACTAGAATGTTCCTTGTTTAGCTACGAAGTGTTCACATTAACGTTACCATGATCGTGACTATAGGTAATAGCACGACGGACCAGGAGATCGATAGTTTAGATGTGTTCATTCAAAATAACGAGGATGTGTTCCTGGATAGCCTCGAGCCTTCCACAATGAAGGAAAAGTACGTAGCGGTGGTAAGTTTCATCCAATATCTGATTACAGGAAACATAAAAAAAAAAATATATTGGAAACGTAATCACATTCA
>DWFO01002225.1:0-14133 GCA_018246595.1 Mimoniades nurscia nurscia | reverse complement strand
CGAAGAGGTAGGCAGAGGAATGCAGAACACTCCCACGTTTCACCAGTTACGTTTACGTCCCACTATGGAATAGGTGGCGAGCACATTGCCGTACACCGGGCACATATCTAGACTCCGAGCCACTACTAGAAAATATAAAATAGAAAATTTAGTAGTGCCCGACCCGGGAATCGAACCCAAGACCTCCCATTCGGCAGTTGCACTTGCAACCAACACGACCAACGAGACAGTCAAGTGAGAGATGATAATTAACAATTAACGTGATTTGAATTATCCTCCTACTTATTTATGCTCGCAAAACTCAATGCGACAGGAGATGGTCTTAAAAAATAGCTAAATGCCTTATCCGCCTATGGGCAGCAGTCCAGATGCGAGAAGCTGTGCTCTACGATCCTCAACCCGCATGTGCAGCGTGGATATACCCTGCGTACCCTTCAGGGGAGGCCTATTTAAAAAAATATTATAATAATTTCTTTTTAGTGATTTTTAAGATGTTTTTGTGATATTTTGTTTTCGTTGATCTTTTAGGTCTATCTACTCTGTACAAAAACTTCCCCTGTACACGTTTCCTATAAAACCCCGAATACTCGCTATTCCATATTTACCTATAGCGTATTTATGGATTATTTGTCCCCGGAATAAGGAAGGAGCATTGATTATACAGCTTACTCTACTCGTTGTTCCTTTTTAAGTGGGGTTCAGTAACTTTTATCAGATCATGTGTTATACTGTTATACATATAATATGTTGATCAGAACATAATGAATGGAGAATGACTGTTGCATCTTGTTCCTTTTATTACACATTTTAACAATATCTATATAATGTTTCAATTTTATATTTTAAAAAAGTAACACTGAAATGACACAGGATTAAATAAAAAAGGCTCTTTATTATTACAAGTTTTATATTCGAAGGTTGTAAGATTATAAATGGCAGTACTGTAACGAAGCGAAATAAGTTAAATTAGCTATATTTATAATTGAAACATACAACTTTAGTGTAAGTAATTATTTTTGCATTCAAGTTTTTAAAAATGTTTAATAATTTTCGTAAAGCTATACATGATATTAAAATTTTATTAGTATATTTGACAAAAGACAAATTATTTATGCATATTTTTTGTACATGTGATAAAGCCTTTGTGTAGTTTTGGATCCTATTCTGCTTAATTCATATTTAATTACTGATTTAATTTATTTATAGTGTATCATAAGACAGTATTGCGTGCTTGCGAAGTCCAAATATCGTGCGTCTATGATTATTAAGTCCAAAGTCTACGTTTTTGAGGAGTGTGTTGGTGAGTGCGCGAGTGAAAATTAATGCTCTTTGGAAGACTACAAAATAACATAAATTAAATGTTTGTTGTACTTTATATTCCTGTGTTAAGTAAATGAACATTTTTATTACTGGGCAAGTTTCAGTTGTTTTTGTTTCAATAGATTCAGATTTTCAAACAGAAAGCTCGTAATTGTTGGTGTTAATATTGCTTGGTATGTTTTTGCGAATTTAATAATACTCTATACTTACATACTTCGAGTAAATCTGCTTGTTCTGTTAAAACTAAAGCAAAATAAACATTTTTTTTGATAGTGAGTGGGTTTAATTAGATTACACAACTAGAATTTAAGTGACATTAAATAGTCTAACTTAATTTAAAAAAAATATATTACATATAGCAGTATTGCGACGTAATTAAAAAATAATGAGTAAATATTTTTGACATGATCTCCTTTGAAATATATTTCTATTTGTATAACTTTTGATTCTTAGGTCAATAAAAACGTATTAGGTATTAATTTTGATTATAAAAAAGTAACTTCACGCCTGTAATCCCCGAAGAGGTAGGTAGAGGAATGTAGAACATTCCCACGCTTCACTAGTTACTTTTAAGTCCCACGATGGAATAGGTGGTGAGCCTATTGCCATATACCGGGCACATATCCAGACTTCGAAGCACTACTAGAAAATCTAAATTAGAAATTTTTTGTAGTGCCCGACCCGGGAATCGAACCCAGGACCTCCCGTTCGGCAGTCGCACTCGCAACCAACACGACCAACGAGGCAGTAAGTAACGAGGTATATAAGTATTTCTGTTTCTACCCATAATACCCTTATGTCACGCTTTAATTACACTAATTATTAATTATAATTATTTATTTCGCCCCATAAGTACTTTGCTGGACGTTATTACAAGTAATATAATTATTTTTCTGACTAGTAGGGAACATAATGATATATTTCAATGATTCAAATCATTTGAAGATTAGGATAATTTGTATTAAGAAACTGTTTTAACGCCACTATATCAATGTCGCCATATTGGATAAATACGAGTATGAGCCAACTCAACATTGGGAGTTGCTAAAGAAGCGGACTGTTTTAATCGATAGTTCAACGTCTACTAGTTCCATTAGGATGCTGGTACACCTGTAGAGGGGTGTCTTGACTGGAATTGGACAAGGTAGTGCAGCTGGTTTGGCTCTTCGCCAATGTACGTTGCGGTCTCTGGTGTTGTTGAAACCTGTAACAAATTTATTCATTAGCAGTGTTTCTTTTTTATTCCTTCGAAGCAGCAGAGGCACAGGCGGATTCCGAATTTTCTTACAACCAGTAAAACGTACCCAGTAAAACAATGTACAAGCTGAATACGTGGAGAAAGTGTTGCAAATTACGTGGACATGTACCTATTTTCAAACGCGCTAATAATTAATGAGGAATGAAATCTGGGTTATTAAAAAGTCAACTCGCTGGAGAGTATTTGATACATTCCTGCCTTAAATCTCTGCACCGAAATATTTGTATGGTATTAGGTACATCAATTTACGCCTCAATTTAACACACGCGCAAGCCCACCCATCATAACGCATACTCATACCTACACACACACTAAACATGGACACACACACATACATATAAAATGCGGACTATTTCGTGTTCTTTTTTCACGTAATGTAACATCTAGTTACGTACCATTTTATTTTACATGGGTATGAGTACGTTTATCACTGTCCTTGTTTATTTTATTATTTATGTTATATTATGTTCTATCAAAAATTTGTTTGTAAATTATAAATAATCATCTGCGGGCAATTAGGCTAATCACAATTCCTATACAAGAATTGTATAGTACCATATTTCTCTCCAACGCCTACATAATGCACTAAGGGGAATAAGGGGGAATAAGGGGTCTCTCAGAATAGGAGGGTTAAGGCCATAGTCTGCCACGCTAGTCAAGTGCAGGTTGACAGACTTCACGCACCTTAAAAAACATTTTTTTTACCTCTAATATGTGCAGGTTTCCTCACGATGTTTTACTTCACCGTTATAGCAAGTGATATTTAAACTTAAAACGCACATTTTTAAGAGGTGCCCGCTAGGATCCGAACCCGGTCTCCCGGAGTGAGATGTCGAATTTCAAATCACTAGGTTATCACTGCTCTTTAATGTAATTATAATGTAATTTGTAATAATAACTGTAATTTGCATCTCATGTTTCCTTGTTTTTGAGGCAATAAATGATTTTATTATTCAATGATAAGGCCGACGCTAGTTCGGTGCATTTAGTATAATTATAATGTTTATAATGTTTGTATTGATATACTCGTATATTTCTGTGTCGTTGTAAATACAAATAAAGACTATCCACCAAAAATATTTCGTGTGAATTGTTGCCAAAATGAGGCCATATTGCTCGCACAGTCAAAAGCTACTAGAGCCAAACTACTAACACTACACACCCTTACTCTACTAGCCGTAACTTCAGAAACTCTACATCTTAGTCAAAATATGTGACATAGCCGTTTTGCTATCGTTACGTGAGTGAGGTAAAAAAATTATTCACTGTTCATTGCTTTTCTGATAAAATATAGTCGTTGTAGCAACCCTTGCCCTTGCGTATCGCTTCGCTCGTCTTTGCGCATGTACTAACGTGCCCTCAGATGTAATAATATTGCTTACCGAAGTTTGAGGTCTTTGAATATCTTCTTCTTACAGACAAATGTGAGAAAGATGGCCAGTCCTATTAGGAGATTGTATAAGTCAGTTATTATCCAAAATGAGAAAGTGGGAGTCAAAGAGCTCACGACCTCCAGTAACCAGTTAATTCCCATAATAATGGAGAGCTTCAGATAGATGAAAAATCTGAAATCATAAAAAATCAAGGTCACCAAATCACTTAAAAACATTCGTATCTCTATTGCTTTCCCAGTATTTAATAGAAACGTTTGGAGATTTCGCTCCGATTCCTTTTTGTGCCGATCATTTATTGAATTTTTTGAATCATTTATTGAATCCTCGAGAATCTTCGGAAAAATTAGTTATGTGAATTAAAATGAATAAATGAGAAGTTTGAAATAGAAACGTGAAATCACGCCTGTAATCCACGAAGAGATAGGTAGAGAAATGTAGTATACTCCCACCTTTCACCAATTACGTTTCCGTCCCACAATGGAACAGGTGGTGAGCCTATTGCCATACGCAGCACACAAATTCATACTCCCAGCCACTACTAAAACTCTCCTACCAGATAGTGGGACCTAACTGGAACTGGTGAAATCTGAAAGTGTACTACACTCGTTTGCCTGCCTCTTCCGGGATTACGAGCAAAATTTTACGTAAATTAATCCTATTTTGAATTTGACATGTTGACGCATTGTTAGATCGAAACTACATAGAATCTAGAGTTTACAAGAACAATTATTAAAAATTTAATCATATTTTCAGTAAAAATTATTACAGTTTGATCTACCATCCTGGCAGCATTCACAATTGCAGCCGTGCTCCATCTGTAGATCATTTGCGTAACTGGAAATGGTACGTGAAAACACGTTACAAACCTTGCGCGTTGATTTCTGTGTGCCGCTGGTGTCCCAGCGGCCGGGGAGTCCAGCACAGCTGTGGCGCGATTGAGTCTCCAGATATTGAAAGCCGTCATCAGAAAAAAGATCCAATTACAAATTATAAGTATCAACATTGGCGCATATAAGTAGACAAGTTTCTGGCCCTCTGTAATAAATATTACATAACATATTTTGAAATCGAATTATTAATGGATTGTAGCCATGTCTTCTCCATATTAGTAGTGTTCAATTAAAATGTGTAGATAAGATAATTTAAATGTGAAAGGGTAGGTTAGTAGTAGAACAGCAAATGTATTAATCGAGCATGCATTTTAAAACGAACCTTCGAGAAAACATCCATGTGTAGGAACGAGAGGCTTGACAAACCATGGCGGCATCTCGGTATCATTAATGATTATAAAGAAGATAGACATGATTAAAGGAACTCCCCATCCGTATATGCAATACATAAAAAACTTAAATGTTTCACCGCGCCGGTGGATTGGTCTCGCTTTGGCGTATCCTCTGAAATATTAATTTCTCATTGGTATTGTATTTTCTAAATATATATGAAACCACTGTAGTTTTTGTATACTTTTGTTATCAACTTTGAAAATCGTCAGAAGTTATATTAACGATTGAAAGTAATCCCAAGTAACGTAAGCGTAACTAAACCGTCTATGGCAAATTCGACGAATAAAATTCTTCCTCAATGTAAGGAGGCTTAACGAACGACTTTTTTAAAATAAATCATATCACTATTGGGTATTTTCTGGTAACTAATGGGTAATATAACGAAAACACATTAGACCGATTTCACGGTTTACTTTTTCCTAACTTAGGATACTCCTCAGCTTAGAGGCCTGGGTCTCCTCAAGATTAGGGCTCGCAGTATTTGGCCCGTCCTGCCATCCTGTTGTTACGCCACTACCGACGTTTAAAATATGAAGATAAGATAAGATAATGTATAAGCTTACCGGAACGTCCACCAAATATCATAGGACATCACATTCATCCAGCAGAAACTCGCCAGAAAGAAAAAGTACGTTGTGGTGGCTGAAATATCGATTGAGTCCAATATTTACTGTTATCTTTTGTCAATGGAAGTTAAATATTCATTGAGACTACCATTGGCAAACTTCGAATTGATCGAAGGTTTTATCTGAGACAATTACCTATAATAAATGCCTGACTGCTGTAAGGTTCAGCAGTCAGCAAGCGGCGGACCGGAAGGGTGAACATCGGACCGCCAAATGTTGTAAAATATACTTGCATAATTTAAATTGCATTTTCTATTTTTAAAAGTAACTTATTAACTAACGAATTAATGAACTAACTAATGTTGAATTCATGAACTCATGGTAAAATTATATTGCTGGGAATTTTAATTCCCTTCACGAATGCGAGCTTGTAACTTGGACATGCACATATGCTAAAATATTAAACCAAAAAACTTATTCGAATATTGAAAGCGTTAATGGAATATATAAGGAGATATTTACATTAAAAAATTAAGTTTTTCTAGGCGTAGGTTATTCAAATGGGGCATAGAATGTTTTCGATCTTATTTTAAATAATATCGAATCAAATTAATATCTTAAAAAAGTAACATCACGCCTGTAATTCCCGAAGAGGTAGGCAGAGGAATGTAGAACACTCCCGTCACGTTTCACCAGTTACTTTTAAGTCCCACGATGGAATAGGTGGTGAGCCTATTGCCATATACCGGGCACTTATTCAGATTCCGAGTCACTACTAGAAAATCTAAATAAGAAAATTTAGTAGTGTCCGACCCGGGAATCGAACCCAAGACCTCCCGTTCGGCAGTCGCACGTGTAACCAACAAGACCAACGAGGCAGGCAATTAACATCTTATTATATAATATCCTATAAACATCTTATTTGAAATAATATCAAATTCATTAATATTAAAAATTAACGATCAATCAAAATCAAATACTTACTCAGTCTAATACAAGCATCGAATGAGTGTTGTTGTAGTTGGATGGTAGAAAGGAATACAAACGCCAGGAGCAGACTGAAGACATACGCCATCAGTACCTTTCCACACAGGTTTCTCAAGTCCGGTAGCATGATGTAAACTACCAGCACCAGGAATAGAAATGCCGAGGATATGATCATGGCTGGAAAGAGTTTTATAACATACAAAATAACCATTGTACACATATATCTACAGACGTTTCTATAAATAGGGATTAAGGTACGCTCATCTTCCTAAAACTATTTCCTTATACATATTCCTAATTCATTTTGTTATTGCTAAACATGTCTGCTATTCCCATTATTTATCTATTTACCAAATTATTCACAACGCTTTCGGTTACCGATACATTTTATGTGTTACACGCGGTCACTCATATTGACAATTTGTCATTTGTAAAACTTTATTATAGTTGTATAAAAATGAGCCGAACTGAGATTTACAAAACTACTTCTTAATTACAATGATACCGACGTTTTAGTACTGTATATTTATATATCTTTTGTTTAATTCCACAAAATATTTGAGCAGATATAGAAATGCATTTTTTATTTATTTTTATTTATCGCTACACTATTCAAACATGAGTTTTATCTTAAAATGAGTTGATGAAGTCCATAATCAGCCACGCTGACTATGGGTTGGCAGACTTTACATGCCTTGTAGAATTTTTTAGGGCTATAAGGTTACCTCGCGATGTTATTCTTCGCTGTCATTTTAAGTGATTTTTAATCTTACAGCGCATATTTTTGTAAAGAAGTACGCCCCAGGATTTAAACTGCTTATTAGGTTATTTCGGTATAGCAATACTGTATTACGTTATTATGGTAGAAATAATAATCGCAAAGATATGTATTATGGCTGAGCTACTATCTGTGGTAGTTTGCTATAATATTATGTAGAATATATCAAAGAAAGTATGTCATACATTTATGAAAAGTAAAATATCTACCTCTGAATTCATAATGCGAGAATTATAGAGTCAGAATCTTCAGCCCTCCCAGTAAACATTATTTGTAGTACCTACAGGTAAAAATATATAGTACAAGTACATATCGGCTCTTTTCTTCAATTATGTAATATTCTTCTAAAAAAGTGTTAAGAGAATATTACGTTATTGAAGGAAAAAGGCGATATCTAGCAGAAATGTTTATTTCTTCAAATTTTGGTTACCATATCACAATGATCCTGAAATGTATCGTAATTCAAATACGTGACTTTTGAAAAAATTAAATTATGAAGCATCACGCTAACAATGTTTAAATTAAAAAAGTAATTTTTAAATGAAACACAGAGATGATTTTTGTCAAATGAAATAATAGAAAAGAGCCTTACCGGCTTTGTAAAACGAGCTGGTAACCGCGGGCGGTTTCTCAGGTGTTGCACACCACAGCTTAAATTCATCGGAAATTGTGTCATTATCGGATATTTGGTAGTCCGCGCAGTAATTACTGCTGTTCAGGGGTACCCATCTTAAATAAGCGTTTTCATATTCCAGGTAAAGTTCTCCGTCCTGAAATACATGAATAAATATTTTGTTATATGTCTACACGCGGCCACGATTTCCTAATGTACCTAAGTAGAGCTTGTGTTATAGCGATCAGATTATTGTATTAATACGAGTATGATATATACACTTTTTGTTAATATGATATCTAGAGCTTAGAAGCATAAGGGCGGAAGTTGGTTTTGCCAACTTTACAGGAGAGAGTAAAATACATTTTCAATTTCATCGGCAAATATTTTAATAAATACAAAGAACACGTGAATTATTTCGATGTCCATATACGTAATAAAGAGAATTACTTTTTTGTTTTGTAACTTACATATATTATGACTGTAATTGTATTTGGCTAGGCTGTAACGATCTACATCATCGTCATCTGATCAGATGGCACACACGAATAGAACCTACACCTTAAAGAAAATGTTCCTTTTATGATATCGAATAAGTCATTTTAAAATATACTACTTTTCAAAATAGTATAATAATTTATCAACCACATAAAATAAATTCCACGATCGTGTGAGGCAATAGATCGTGCGATAATGTGGCACTGCTGGCCAAGGATCGGACACCTGGCTTTCAGCCAAGGGGCAAAACATAGAAATAGAATTCCGTATACGATATATGTACGACTGAAAATGTCCATACAGAGCTAAGCTCCATTCCTGATTCTCGATACTTGCGTAATTTCCTTCCATGCGCTGTAAGTATGCAAAATAACAAAGCCCCTTGGCAAGGCTATTGAAAGAACGTTCCTGCATGTTCGCCAAGTGCCTATTTTTGTACGAGAGGCTCTCGAAATACGTTATCGTTCCCGTATATAATGACTGATATAAGCCTCTACGAATGAATCAAGCGTAATACATATATCCATATTGTAAGCAGTGGATATGTTAGAAATGATTTAGGTATTATAAGTTAATATGGAATACACGTTTCGTAACATCGTGATAATTAGATATTATTATCAGGCTAAGATCCTTGTAGGGTAGGTAGAGAACACCGAATTTCAAATATATCTGTCCTTACAGATGTGACGTCGTGACGTGATTGTACTCTACCCAACGTGACTGACCCGTTGTTTAATCAATAGTTAGTAAATCTGCTGATAAACTGCTGCTGATAAA
The DNA here is from genome assembly GCA_018246595.1 of Mimoniades nurscia nurscia. Classification (NCBI taxonomy): domain Eukaryota; kingdom Metazoa; phylum Arthropoda; class Insecta; order Lepidoptera; family Hesperiidae; genus Mimoniades; species Mimoniades nurscia. The sequence goes on along the minus strand of DWFO01002225.1, from coordinate 4,656 downwards.
TCAAGCTGAGGTGTCATAGGTTGCATTCTCATACAAAATAAATATGTATTTGTGTGGTGAGAACAAGTATTTATTCTTTGTTTGGACGTAAGGAAACATTTATGTAAGTATATAATTATTATTCGTAATTTAATTTGGTTCCTATAACACTAACTTTCTGATGCTTCATTGAGGATCAAATAGCCGTGCTGAGATATCCCAAGATATTATTATTATTATTGTCCATATTACTCTGTGGTGATAAAATGTATACACATGTCATGATAAAATATATACACATGTATTATGTCACGTTAAAAGACACGAGTCTGTGTTCGCATATATCTTTAGACCCAACAACAGGTATCGAGCTAGTAAAAGCGAGCTTGTGTAAAATATATTTAATTATATCCTTTCATCAACTTCAAACATATATACAATTATATTCACTACCTCAAGCTGAACGCGATTAGAGTCTGTTAATCAGAGTAACGAAAAAATAAACAAGTAGACAATCGTTAGAGCCTTTTCATTAGGTATTAGTGACGGACAAGTGAATAAACACGTTGATAGAGAAAATTATCCGCTTTATATATTTACCTTATTTTCACTCATTCGCTTATGTAACACGAGGAATACAACGAAATAAACGGGAAGAACTAACAAGGTGTGTTCGAATATATTTTTTCTCGGATTGAAGTACGTGGATATAAATAATTCGTATATTATTTTATATGAGCCCGCCAGTTTCAGTGACTTCTGACTCTGCCATCAGCTAGAATAGGGTTTCCCAACCATTAAGTTTAACCATTAAACCAGTAAATTAACCATTTAATGCAAAAAACGCACATTATATATTTACTTATAAAAAACTTATTTTAATCATAATAAACATACTTTAAAAGTTTAAATACACTAGGGAGGTCCTGGGTTTGATTCCCGGGTCGGGCACTACTAAATTTTCTTATTTAGATTTTCTAGTAGTGGCCCGGAGTCTGGATATGTGCCCGGTATATGGCAAAAGGCTCACCACCTATTCCATCGTGGAACTTAAAAGTAGCTGGTGAAACGTGGGAATGTTCTACATTCCTCTGCCTAACTCTTCGGGGATTACAGGCGTGAATTTACTTTATTTTTATTTTTGCAATAAACTACATTTTACGACAGGTTTCGTAATTTACTTATGAGAATTAAAATGTCACAATAAAATTTAGTTCAATAAATATTCTTTTTTGTATCTATATAAAAAATATAATCGTCATCTGTCATTATCAATAGCAATAAAATAATGTTTACGATTCGAGCAAAAAAGTTTTTAATCAAATTAAGTAATAAACGACGAAGGCACCAGCTGTTGGGGACAGGCAGATTTACAGATCAATTTGTACCTGGTTATTGACGAAGAGGGACAGTCGGGATAAAACTCATGAAAAATTTCCGTAATATATACGGATCAACGATTATTGCTCTTGTAATTGTAATACGCCAATCATTAAAACAGACATTGTGATCCTACACATGGTACTGCACACAAATAAAGCTAGTATTTTGTAATTATTGAAATAGACTCGCTCGTTAGCTCTAGTTTTAAAAGCATGACTTAATCGACACAACTAATAACACCAGTGTTGTGTAATTGATGAAGTATACTTGCTTATTAGCGCTGGTTTTAACAGCATAAGTTTATCGATACAAATGAGATAGACCCTTAAACTTGAATAAGCGTTTAGAGTGAAGGTTAGTAGTGGGATACGTTAAAGATTAAGTCATTATTATTATTACAAAATATTACAAGTCATAAACCCCAGCTCTATGAAAAGTATCTATTGAATTACAAACAGTTCGAACATCTGATAGGGAAAATCATATTGATTTTATGCTTTTTATGTCGATAATAAAGTCAAGTGTATTTATTGGGTGTCGTATTAATAATAAATTTTATTCACAGTTAACGTAGGCAATTTAATAGCGACCGTCTATGATTTGTCGCGACAAACGATATATGGATGTCAATACTTGTAGATATGGATTCATACTTGTGGCCTAACACCAAGTTGGCTTATGCGGGTTCCCCTTACGAGGGTTGAATTTCTGAGACGTCTTACCGAAATTCTGGAATTGGGTCATACGTTGTATTATAAGGAATTTCCTTTGAGAAACCTCATAAATTATTACGTACATCACATAAGGCTGCAACGGTCTCGCAAGAGTAGCTAACGGCTTGCATGGAAATATTAAAAGAATCATATAGATACCTTTTTAAAACGAACGTTCTAATATTTGCAGAAAACTAAAATTTTTTAAAGAGAATTTTTAATTCCACACAAATTATCATAACGTTATAATTGTAAAATTTATGTTTTAGGAAAAACTACAAAAAATTGGTTCGAAAGTGTGAATGATAATAGTTCCATTACAAAGAGTGTAGAATTGGTATATTTCTGCATGCCTAATAGTGGGAAATTTTGACGAAACTTCAATAAAGCCATTGAAGTTTCATCTACATGTGTTCCACAATCTACATATTGTTTCACAATGAAGACATCGTCATATGTTCCACAAGTACCTGAGCCACTGACATAGTTTATACACAAGATTTACTAAAGGATTACGATACAGATACGCTTTAAATGGCTGCTTTTGTTTAGCTATAATGTGTAGGTATCTCTCATCTTTTGTTGTTGTACACTATGATGAACGACAGGATCCAACAACTCCCATATTCAATTACTGAGTAGACAAACGCTGTTATTTGTAAATATACCTAAAAGGAACATCACACCTATATTCCTCGAAGAGGTAGGCAGAGGAGTATAGTATGCTCGCACGTTTCACCAGTTACGTTTACGTCCCACTATGGAATAGATGGTAAGCGTATTGCAATACACCGGGCATATTTCCAGACTCCAAGCCAATAAACTCAAATAATATTTCAAAGATATAATACGAGTATGTTAGAGTCGCAGACCCTCGCTACCATTCCTTCGGTCTGAGACTTCCGTTACACACACAAATAAACAAATAAATACATAATTATTCCAATACTCCGACAGATGTGTGTCAGTGCGTGAGGCTTTGAATAGCGAACATACTATACAACTTTGCTATCATGCTAGTTGAGCGAAATGAGCTCATAACCGAAAACAACTGAAAAGAAAAGGTAGGTATGTAAGCAGGGGAATGTAGTGCGATTCCACGTTTCACCGTTACGTTTCCGTCCTACTGTGGAATAGGTGGTGGGAGTAGATCTAGTTGTCGTCACAGTAGGTACTGGTAATTTGATCGAATTATGTAAGTAGGTATATAAATATTAGATACAGCCCAACAATTTCTAAGATTTTTTCTATATACATATAAGTTCAATGAAAGTATGGCTATTAATTTTATATTGTCGGTAATATCAGATTAACATACAAATTGAAATTACTCTACGATAAACTTCAAATCGTATTGTATCGTGTACACGAAAATGGCGCCAATTATATTTTTACCAAATAACAACATAAACATTTAAGGTAGGTGCACATAATTCGTAATTGCAGTAAATTAAGATTACCGAATTCGAAATATCCTTGCAGACTCTCTTAGCCTACCCCAATAGGGGCCAGCCGTAACAATAAAAAATGATAATAATTCATAAAGTGTAATGTGCTCCTATTTTAAATCCAGACAAACTACAGGGCAGAATTACTACCATTTCAAAACAGATGTAAATGTGCAATTGAGCACTTCAATGTAAGCGCTAATTAATGATTAATGAAATGCCTCGATACCTATGTCGAACACAAATCAACAGCAAAACACCAATTAGTGTCATTGATTGGATATACGACATCCATTATACGGGCTTGTCGATATTTCTCACTATTACTCGGACTATCAAAAGCAATTCCTCGTATGTAGAATAAAACAGAATTCTCGCATGTATAGGTCGCATGTTTGTACGCGATTTGTAAACATATTTGATTATTAAACATGCTTGTCATAGACATATAAATATTTAACATTATAGCAGTTAACATTATAGTAGTTTCAACAAATCTCAATACGAAATTCATGTAATATTGTGTTGTTTCCGGACAACACATCTTTTATATTTAAAGTAAAAAGACAAACCAAAGAGATCAATAACAATATTGAGGCTCTTCAAAGAATCCATAGCTGGTTTAGCGCAAACAATCTTGTCTTAAACAACAAAACAAGCAAATGTTTCACGTCAGGTTCACTTTGCCCAGTGTAAAAAAGCTGAAGATGTATGTTATGATTAACAATGAGCAACTCGAATTCGTGGATAAGACAGTTTTCTTAGGGATAAATATAGATTCTATCGTAAGTTGCAGTGAAGCCCTCACCTATTTAGATTGTGTAGTAAATTTAGTTCTGTGGCTTACGCTGTAAAGAAAACCAGATAACTAAGATATGTATTGTTACTGATACAGCAGTGGCTATATCAGTTAAAACAATTAACTGATATAGTCACTGCTAGGCTCGTTTGCTTTCGTTACTTTCACATTATAATGTCATATGGTATTTTACTGTGCGGTAACGGTGTAAGTATCAACACCATTTTTATTCGCGATCATGTCGAGATTTAGAGTGTATTAATTGACTGCTGCGTTTTTCGTGATGGTTGCAAGTGCGACTCCCGATCGGGAGGTCCTGGGTTCAAGTCCCGGG
>DWFO01002224.1:0-14134 GCA_018246595.1 Mimoniades nurscia nurscia | reverse complement strand
TTAGTTAACTCAATATAAATTAAAATTTGCATTCCATTTGCTATCAGCAGATCGCAACTCCGCGGAGGAACATAAGCGACTCTGTTTTAGTTCTAAGGTTCGCTATTCCCAGATATTAATAAGCCCCGAAACTGCGCTTCGAACTGCAACTACGGATTTTCACAAACGACGAAATCAAATAACATTTATCATATTCAATATTATAATAATTCAGCGGTAATAATATCTGGCTTAATCATGTGTAACAGCATGCTTTTAATCCCTAACGGGGTAGGCAGAGGTAGTTTTATATGTGTATAATATTAATAAAGTATCAAAACAATACAATATTTATTTCAGTAAGTAAAATTTTGCACGGATGAAATGCCAACAACATCCTTTGACCAATCGATATATGTATGTATATAACAATACTCAGAAATCGGTCACAACTACGAACTAGCCCGTTGTCCCTTTAATAATACGATTATGAAAAGATATCACTGTTATTAGGCTGCTCGTAAACACATATATAGGTAACATGTAAACACAATAATATATGACGATGTGTGTACTCCTTTGTGTTAGTATTAGTTTATACAATAAGCGTAGAGATATTAACTGACAAGAAAGTGAGATGTTTTTGTGTTTTTGAAATGGGCGTGTATGAGGGTGGAAGAGAATGTTGAATGTAGAATAAGCACCTTTGTGGGGATAAAGATTTTTGAAATCAGGGTATTTGTGTCTACTGAAAAACGATCTAGCCAGACAGTATAATTGGGTCAGGTGGATAATAATAATCCATAATAGTTGATGTATTTATGAGCACATAATTTGTGGTTTTCAAACAGTAATAACAATAACTTTTTACTTGTTAGCAATATCGTTAGTTACGCCATCTTTAAACGGTATCTGTGTTCATAGTCAGTTGTTTCATAGTCGTGTTTGAAGTTTTTAAACTTCACTGTTGTTGTACAGACGAAATTATGTCGATTAACAGACATTGAAGTTGACAATAAATTGTGTGAAAGATTAAATTGCTTATGGGTTGACATTTTATTGTGCTATGAGTTTTACAGTAGCGCAAGAAATGGCATGAGTTCAATTTGCGCTCAAATTAAACAATGTCCTACTTATAGGAAATTATTATTATTACCTGTTTGTTCTTTCCTATTGCTAAGAAATCGTATACCATCTGCAGCTTCTAAATGTTGTCCTGTCAACATCTGTATAATATTTGTGGCGACGCTGAACATCACAAGTAGTTTTGTCCAATACAGACCACTTATAAACGTTAAAAGCATGGAATTAATTATAACTTTAGATTTGAGGAATACAGAACAGTATAATAAAAGTGTTTACTTTACGTTTCGATCATAATAACAATGGGTTAAGGAAGTCGTAATATTGCTTAAGCTGTAATTAGTTCCGTTGTGCACCATCAAAACAAAAGGCCGGTGCGAGTGATTTAATAGTTGGTGTGATGTGCGTGGGGATTAAGTCAGCGAAAGTGTCGTTAGACGCGAAGTGGGTTCCCGTGTCGCTCCAGCTTGCGACGAACATATAAATTGTAACGCGTGTTGCTAAGGGCTTGTAATTAGTTGTACGTCTAGAGTGCCTACAGTGACTATAATCGTATATTATATTAGTTACTTATTTTGAAGGTCGCAACTTCGTCGAGAGGTTTCATCATTGTACCTATAGTTGGATATTAATAAATAAAACTAGTAACTGCTATTCTTAATAAACAACGGGTATTTAGGCACTTTTGTGGCAATTGTTGATAATAAGCTTATATTGACATCGATTTATTGTGTTAAGATCTGAATAATAATAAGGAAAGGGTAACACGTGGAGTATATAATTATATGGTAATAGTTGCGGGAAAGTCTCAGTGTGAAGTATAAAAAATGGCAGTCAGTCAAGCAGTAGCTAAGTATACCTCAGACACAAACAATAAATATTTATGCTTATGACACCATTTAAACTTTACATTCAGTTTTCCTAACATCGCGCCTGTAGTTCCCGAAGAGGTAGGCACGACTGTAGTCTAGACTCCGAGCCACAGCACAATATTTTTACCAGAAAATCTAAGTTAAATGAATCAAATAGTACCCGATTCGGGATTTGTTCCCAGGACCAATCGATCAGTAGTTGCGCTTACAACCACTCAAACAACGAGGCAGACAGTATTCAGATTTATTAATAATAATTATAAGTATTTGTTAGTTCGGAAACAAGAAAACACGAGTTATAAATAACTAAAGTAAATATGAGTTACAAATAGACAAATAACATATTGACAAATGTAGGCAAAAGGAAGAAATAACAATTCGATGAAATAAAAAATCCAAATGTATTATACATATACCTATACATTATAACCCAGACAGACGTATGAAACTGTAGGTTAAGTTACAAACTTAAAAGTCTAACAGCCATATACTTTTGTATACTATTTTCTTATTTTAACCCTTGAGTACACAATTTTCAAACAATACATACCTACATGTATAAATAAAATAACATAAAAACCTATTGAAACTCATTTCGATGGGTTCATTTAACACGCACAGTGCTTTTCCGCATTGCTCACATTTACGACAAGCTAAAAGCTTATCGTAAGTGTGAGTCACAGTGAACGGAGTACGAAACTTACACGTACACTAGCACCGCTTGCACAATTGTACGCGCTACTTGCTTTGAGGAAATGAACAAGAAGCCATTCCTATTAATCAGTTCGCAAACTGTTGCGTAGTTTATACGTTAGCGCGTACTTTGTCTGATGTACGTGCTTTAGACGAAAAGCACTCGAGTAAGATATAAAGGAATCTTTCGTTTGAGGAAATGAACAAGTAGCCATTACAGTAAAATGTGTTCAGCTTGTAGTGAAGTTTGTTTGAAACTTACGGAGAAAAGTGCATAGAAAGCTTATTCGAAATATGTTAGGTCACAGTAATGGCATAGTTATCATCGGTGACTAAACATTTTGCATATAAATAAGAGTTATAAGAGGTATGTAATTGAATAGTATGGGATGTAAACGTAGCTGGTGTAATGTTACAGTGTAAAACATTATTTTGCCTTTCTCTTCGGGGATTGCAGACAAGATATGTTACGTTGTTACAATAATCATAGGCAAAACTATCTCGTCCTTAATTGAAACATTACAACCGTAACAACATTCAAGGGTAGTTTCGGAAACGAAACTAAGTGCAGGGTGCCTTTTCATTATCAATTTCAATTTCAGACTGTAAATTAGTTTGCAACTATTGCGCAGTTAACCGTTTAAACTGCTTCAGCGTTGCATGCGGAATGTGGAGATAACTCGAAATAATTTAGTAGATACAAAGTTTTTAGTACATGTTTCGTTGCAACTTTTTACATGCTATTATTGGGCATGGATTACAGTGGAGACTGCGTTAGCCTTAAAATGTTCTTAACCACGCTGCACCAGTGCAGATTGGTGGAACGTGTAGGATAACTAATAATGTCAATTACGAGCACAATTTTTGCAATACGATTATCACATATGAGTCTAAGGAAAATCATTTTCAATAATACGACATTTCTGGAGGAAATAAGCAAAATAGCTCAAACGTCACATACCCCAAAAGAAAGAGTATTGATGTTTATCTAATTACATTAAAATAGTTACGAGTTATTAAGATAGTTATGAAAGTTATTAGCGGGTAAAACCATAAAAGCCTGTGAGGTCAAAAGTGTGAATCGCCATCACTACTCGTTCGACCATTATCATTTTAAATCAATTTTATACAAAAAAAGTAACATCACGCCTGTAATCACGGAAGAAGTAGGCAGAGGAATGTAGAATACTCCCACGTTTCACCAGTCGCTTTTAAGTCCCACGATGGCATAGGTGGTGAGCCTATTGCCATATGCCGGGCACTTATCCAATTTTATACAAATATTAATATAATCATAATAACGTAAGTGCAGACTAAGGACATGGTTCCAAATTATGATTTAATATCTGCTTTTGCTTCCATTTAAATTACAATAAGTTGCTACTTGTATTAGATACATTAAGTTTACTAGAATAATAAAAAGATTTTTAGTAATGGACCTGTCACAGATTTTTTTATGTTATGATTTTATCCTAAAAACGGTATAAAGCGGATAACTATTCTGTTGAAACACAACACCGGCTTGGTTTTTAGTGGTTTTAAAGTAATTACGTTAAGTACATAATGATAGTTTAAGATTAATATTATATATATAAATAATCAGTTTTTCTTTACAATCATTGTCTATTTCCATCACATCAAAATCTATTTACGTAGGATGTAATAAACGAATGAAACTGATCGTGTGGGTGTATTCATGTGATTTGATGTTTGCTAAAATGCTATAAAAAGATGGAAAAAAGCTTACGGAGTCCAATTTCGAAAAGAGGAGGACATATTTTATATTCTATTTATATCACGTACAAAGTATGTTATAAGAATAATATATCTTAAATAAACAAAAAATTAAATGAAGTACTAATAATAAGTAATATATAAACAGTTACTTTGATAATGAAAGCAAGCAAATGCAAATTAAACTGAGACATACTTTAGTGGTAATTAGCTAAGAATCATAATACCAGTTCATTTTAGACACGGTTAAGTTATTGCGTGGTATAATCCCATTATTCCATTACGAGCAAGGTTTGAAATAAAAGCTTTATATTCTAAGTCACAGTTTTGCATTATTATTGTAATCAATTCACTTTATACTACTGAATAATTAGCGTTAAAGGGTAAAAATAAAGAAAAAGTTGGTACGAATATTTCGCAGGAAAAATTAATGTTCGCGCCAAGTATCCAAGTATTCGAGTTGGAAAAGAGTTTTATCCTAGATTATGAATTAATCGCTCTGCATTTTAGATGGAGTACGAATAATTACACACTCATTGGAATGCATTTGTAACTTTATTTAACGGTTAATAAGAGGAATCGAAAAAGAGGCGACGGTGGCATTAATAGAAATTGTGACATAAGATAATATTTTTGCGAAATAAAATGGCAGAGTAGCGGCACTTAACAAATAGTAGATCAATTTAAGAACGAATTAATGTCAAGTGCACTTTGATTTCAATTCGAAATCTTCCAGTAGCTGAAGTGACAGAAGGCATCTTAGGAAGTTGGTTTCCGTTTTATTCACTATATAATGTCAATTTAAGTTTCTCATATTGTCTACTTCTTGAGAGACCTGACATGATACAATACAATTGAATAGCAATTATATCAGGTATGATAAACATCATTGTTAATATTATGTTTCATGTCTTCATGTAGAGTCCTTCATGTGTGATATAGGAGAACTATTGTGTATTAAGATTTACGATAACAGATCTTAGTGGAACTCCACTAATACTATTTTACTGTAACATACATTAAAATACAAATCGACATAACTAGGTACTGCTTTAACGTGATATATAACATATATAACATTAAATATTCTTCCAAGACGTTGCCGTCTAACATTAAAAGCGTTCGTTATCGTTCTGTTATTTCAATCCTTGTTCAATTATTAATTCGTGGGTATATACTGGTAGGCAAGGCGACGCTACACAATTATATTTCATGTAATAATTATCAGCTGTACCTGTTAATAATTACCTTAAATTAACGTCACGTGACGTTGTTCGTCGACAATGATTATTTTCTGTCTCAATCTAGTGTTACTTTGTTTAATAATGCAGTGACTAATAAATATTACATTTTTATGTTCGTATACTTCCAGTCAATTTACATAAGCATGTAATATGTTTCATGAATACTTCGTTATTTAAACATGCATCCATGTTTTGGCTTTTACGATCCTATAATATAATACTTAATATATTAGAAGTACGAGTACTAAGCTCGTATGGCAGATATCGATTATAAACCCATGAAACTGGGTTAAATATTCTTGTATGTACTTCTACCCCTGTAGCTAGTACACATGAAACAATTCGTATGAGCTCAGCGATCGTACGCTTTGATACTAAATGAACATAACATCATGTCTGCAATCTCCGAAGAAGTAGGCAGAGGAATGTAGAACACTCCCACGTTTTACCAGTTATGTACGTTTATATCCCATTATGGAAAAGATGGTGAGGTCAAACAAATGGATACAGAATTATTTTCAGTAGATTGCAATTGTACTAATAAATGTGTATCAGCGTAGACTATTTAAGAGTGAATGAATATCATACGTTACAGGAAACGTAGAATAAGAAAAATAAGAAGTATATATTTTAAAAACATAATAATATTTATAGATACAATAAAATGTAATTGTATCGTGGATCAGTACTGGATGTTATCTGTGACTGCCTCGTCTGTTGAGTGGTTTCAAGTACGAGTGCTAATTTAGAGATTCTGAGTTCGATTTCCGAGTTGAATAGTATTTTTCTAACTCAGATTTCCTAGTAGAAATTTCTAGTCATCTCTCGGAGTCCGGATTTTTGTCCGGTGTAGGGCAGTAGAATAAGTAGACTGACCGTCCATGACATGGTGGGAGGAAAACATAATTGGTGATACGTGAGCGTGTACTATACTCCCCAATTTATCTCTTCGAGTATTACAGGCGTCTTGTTGTTGTGATGTTCTTTTTACGATTTAAAGAAAGTATTTTACCAAACCGTTTTTAGTACGGATGCCTATAAATTAATAAGGTTTTATAAATCATTACATGTGAATATTTTTTACAACAATGAATGTATCTTTGACAAATCGAACCAAATATAGCTAACCTATACGGAGTACAGGTGCTTCATACGAACTGAGCTAATTTCGCAAGTTACGTAACAGTGTGTGAATGTCATTGTATTGCCAATGGACTTGCGTGCAATTTGCACGCTTGCATATTAAACTTGCTCGCACGATGCCATTGTGTTTACAAGTTTAGCCGCCAGCTAAAGCAACAATAGTAATGACAAATTAGGGCCTAGGCCAAAAGTAATCTGTACGTAGTAACGTTGTAGGTTAAATTGTGCTAGACCTTTGCGTAGACATAACAGTCTTATGGTTCACTTTCAACACAAACACAAAAGCACCTAAGGCATAAATGTTCGCAAACATTTTGTTTTGTTTTCATGTGAGTCTAGAGATTACACGGTAACAAGTCCTGGGTATTTCCTAAAAGAAATGAGAATGAAGCTTCACGTACAAACAATGACGATACGTGATGTATACTATTTATTATAAGACTTAATTGTGCTCAAACCACGCGTACGTGTTGTCCACGCGTCAATCAGGACACGAGTTGAGACTGTGATTATGCGAGCTTAACAGGTATCGATCAAACGCTGTGCTAACAGCCAGTCGACAGTTGAATTTGTTAAGCGTAGCTACTTACTCGTAATAATAACATGTGTAGCATTGTCATTATATCGTCATGCTAGGTCTCGTGCGAGGTAGGAACAGGTGTATTATTATTTGCAATATTTCAATAAATGTTCTAACAGGACGATGTTCTCGATGATAATTAAGTAGTTTTTATGACGTTATTTCTCTGCAAATAACTTATTTCATAAAAGCTCAAGGGAAAAATAATGAATTTATTTTAATACTGTAATGTTAAGCTTTTAATTGTAAGAAATAGTATGAATAACTTATTGAAACTATATTTACTACAATAGTATGATAAGTTCAAAAGTTTTCAAAATATAGTTTGGTTTGATTAAGTTTGGAAATATTTTGAAATGTGATAAACTAGTTCCAACATATTCTGTTTTACACCTTGGATTAACTGACGGATTAATGTTTCTATCCATTTCTGTTAGTTTTGGATTATGTTGTATTAGTTAGCCGCTCTTAAACCTACTCATAGATAAAATGAAGAATAAATAAAATAAAATGGAAAAGGAACAAACATTTCAATTTACAGATAATTTTATCTACGAGTAATACTTTCACATTTACTATCGCACACTATAATAACTTATTTATATTTAAGAGCAGATACTGAACAATTTTTCTTCGTAAAAGAAAAAAAATTAATGCATTAATATATAGAAAACTTTCATGAAAATATGAGTAATTGATGACTAGATATACTCCAAGGTAAATCCTATTTACTAAAATCTCATGATCTAATGGGTTTCAAAATTGTTAACAATTTTAAGATTGTGCATCGTATTGTTTATTCGCCCATATTTTATTTTCTTCCCAGATATGGATAGCATATCCAAGCATTATTTTTGTCCATTACAATTATACGTAACATGTTCAACATTAAAAAAACCTTAAAACAGTAGTGAAAAAGCCGAGAGGAGCTGGGCGTTGGTGTCTTGAATTGAGTAAACGTAAAAATTCTTATTGGGACACCCCCGCTGTATACATCTAATGAAAATAAATATTCATCAATGCGAAAGAAAATTTATTACAGTTTGTGTACACTTTCAAGGTTTATGCGGCAGCCGGTGCGGTTCACTGGAAATAAACATTTATTATGAATATACTCTAGAGATTAGTGTACTTTTAATCTACTTCTTCAAAAGCTTAATGATTGTTACTGAAAAATTATAAATTATGCAAGTGCCGGTGGAGAAGCATATCTATAAAATTACATTACATATCTATACAATTTCGTTTTTATATTATTTTAATCACTACTATGAATAATTTTACTTGAAAATTTATAGGTGCACTGAAAAGAAAGTGTTAAAAAAATTATTATCAATTTGCGCGTGGCTACCTTAAGTGATAAGTTTTATTAAGGGAGAAACAGCAATACATAAATATAATAATATGTAAAATACTTTATAAAAATTAAGATTGTATTATTTAGTGATTTATTCATAACAATAATAGCAAGTTAATGTACACTACTTTTCCATTATTTTCGGTTGTTAATAATGCACGAGTATATATTTCTAGATCTACAAAAGATATTGGTGGTAAATATGTTAGTGGTTAAATTGTTCTAACAAAGAGACACATTTTCCTTCTTATATCTCTAGAACCCACAACCCGGTACACGAGACAGTTCCATTAAAAACTATTGAGGGTAGAGAGCTGCTTAATATATCCAGGTATCATTTTAGTAACAAAATGTATTCGATCATTCGAAAAATTTCTAACCTCTGTCGTACTTGGCACATTACTCGAGCGTGTTCGCGTTGATGTGATATAAATTAGGACCACTGTCATTGACACCGAACGCACGAAAATATTATAAAAACTCATATGTACAATGCCCTTGGGCGATAGAAAAACGATCTTTGTTGTGCTTTATGAATGGCATCTGAACGTTATGTATCACATTGCATATGTACGTACATACGTATCGTATTTGAAGCTAACGTCTGTTCGAACCTAGATTCTACCACATTAAGGACCCTAAAATTTCTGATTTAAAAAAAAAGTTTTGTATTTTAGTTTTATGTATATTTCGACAGATGATTGTAAACCTAATTTCTTTAGATACAATCTTTGGCCTTTCAAATATTCGAACCCAGTACCAAATCGTTAGCATGTCATACAAATTTTATATATTAATGTGTATCGAAAAGTTTTTGTGCTACAATAATAACATCAAAGGGGAAATAAGCGCGTGTTTATGTTATTGAGAAATAAATAGCACACCAAACAAAGGTACCGCTATATCAGTCACGCGACATTCTGTTCTGACGAAATAAATAATAGATTCGAAATGTACTTGTTCCAGACGGAGTGAGTTTCAAGAATAGAGTGTGCGTTGGAATACTAAAAGGGATCCAATATAGAAAGACTAAAAATTGAATTTCCATTTATATTCACAACCCTTGTGTGATTAGAACAAGTTTTCGTATTATCTGTTTCTTTATACAATAATTTTAAGTTTAAAACCAAATAAGTCATGGAATTCTGACTACTCATTATTTATTTATTTATTCTTTTGTAACATTTTAAACTGAAGAGTACAAGGGCGTACTTAATGCCTCATGACTTTATCTCTTTTAACCCTGGGTAACAGATAAAGTATGTGGTAGGTTCATACTACACTTTAGTATCTAAATAAATGGATTAATGCGTTGATAAGGCATGACGATGCTGTAATAATGTGGTAAAATTATTTAAATTAATTGTTAAGTTTCAGTTCAAATGTGTCTTTGCTATGTAATGTTTCATAGTAAGCATTTATATGCCGTGGTTTGACAAAAGTTGTATGAGGTTACTGGAACCTAAAAATCGAATGTTTCGTTCTTTGAATAATAAATCGTTTGTCACTAGTCGTAGAGTTCTTGTGTGTCATACAATTTAGTAATGAAATCGTTTCTATCATGATTGATTGACAAATCAATAAAACCAAGGCACTTGTACTTGCGAGCACAAGTTTTAATCGTAACAATGTTAGAAATGCGTTTCATTTATTTCTCGATTTTATGGCATTATAATAAAAAGATTGTAAAGTTCTAGGAAACGTATACATATAAAAATAAATACCTTGTGTTGCCGTAAAAAGGTCAACAATTTTATGTCATCGATACCGTCTTAACTCTTTTTTGACAAAATCATGTTTTTAAAGTTTTGCTCATAAATCAAAATACAAAAATCATACTATACGTACAAAACATATATAATATAACCTTCATTATGTGGCTCAAAGGAAAAGTCTTAAGTAGTGAAAAAGCCTACTAATAGATACAAACGTGGTCTGGTCTCGTTCAGTGCTACGCGGACGTCAGGGCGTAGAGGACGTCTACGTCGTTTGTAGTCGCGCTACGTGTTCGGTGTACGCGCGTAGCCGCTATAACTTTTACCGATGTAAAAACTTAATGTAATATAATTATATAGTGCATAGCTATTTAATGTGAAATATAGTTATTAACTGTAAGCTAATTTAAAAAGTAATCAGTGACATTAGAAGGCAGTGGTTGAATAGTGTACACGGTAACCTACTTACATGGTTCATTATAAAGCAGAGGTGAGTAATGGTTTGAATAAATTTACAGTCTAAATTTTCAACATTTTCATTCACCAATTTAAAATTTATTGAACTTGTAGATACATATACTCGTATGTAACTTGTACATGTGAATCATGTGAAATTAAGATATGCATCTACTTTTACATATGGATGAAGTTTGAATTTATTATTAGTAAATTTTATGTTTCCCTGTAATGTAGCTGTAAGTGAAATTTGTCACAGAACTAATGTAAAAATTCGGAAGTTCAAAATTTAAATGTTTAATTAAAATATATATTTTAATAAAAAAATTACTGAGCATATAATAATAAAAGCATCTGTTTCTTACACAATATATTTACATACCATATTAAGACATTTATAATGTCGTCGTACTTACATTGTACCATTTGTTATTTACGAAATGACATTTGTAGAGTACAAAGACATTGTTATGACTTCCGTGCTGTGAATATCCGTAAGAGTAGCCTAAATAATTTCAAACTTATGAATTACGAGGACACTTCTCTTGACCTTTCCAGATATTTAAATACAGTTGCTGTGTTCTGTTATTATGTACTCTATTGTATACGAATCATCATTATCATGTCATTAATCTTTATTGTTTTACTGTTGGACACGAGCTACTTCAAAGGTGTCATATTATAACAATATTAAGGTATAATAGTTTTTGTTATTCCAAATAAGTTAAAATAATTCTTATCTTAGCAATGTCAAGAAATTAATGGCAAATTAGACATTACAAATGTAAGGAAAAAGGTTCATTAAAGTAAAATTTAGCCTTTGTTAAGAAACTATATTATTTCAGAAAACATCTAAAAAGGCTGCTCTATTAATAATCTTTATTATGACGCCCGCTATTTTTCTCCGTGCACGTGTAAGAGTTGGAATTAGCTTTCATCTCAGGTTTTCCCGGAACACTATGACATCAAGAGAAATACAAAAGAGGTCATTTTCAAAGTCGGCAATATATAGGAAACCCCACGTATGTTGTTAGTGTTCACTGGCGAGAGTGACCCCTCACCATCAGGTGGCCCATCTACCAGCCACAAACTGGTGTTTGCTAGGTGAAATGTAAAATATAATTTTTCATTTTTGCTGGTATTTGCCAGGTGAAACGTAAAATATAATTTTTCATTTTACAACAGTGATATGTTACCTGATATCCGTATAAAACGTTGCTCTATATATATAAATAAAAACATTTACGGGTGATATTAAAACAAGATGTATGCTTTACGCGGACAACTTTAATTTCCTGTAAATAATTTCTAGTCTAAATGCCCATGAGCGATTACCTGTATGTATTTGATCAGACCTGGGTTTTTGTACATTGAGGCACCTATACCTACCGCACGAGAGGTTGGAACTTACTAAGCCCAAAGTAGAGGACGCGGCAAGCGCTCAGATTAGACAAGTATCGATTTTTTGCTAATTGTAAATGCATTTGACCAGTTCTTCCCTTTTGATATTTGGAAATATATTATTAATATGAACGGAAAATAATAATGGTAGACTATTATCGCGCTGTTAACATTGCTGCAGACAGTTTTGAAAATGTTAAAAAAATGTATTTGAAAGTAATTGATCAGATCTGCCATTGATACTTCTTATTTATTACAGTCTTAAAAACTTGTATTAATTACGGCAGACGTATTCATTGCGTACAAACATAATCTGATAATAAAATCTGAGATACTACCCGGTCAGATGTATGCATAGACTGCATAAAGCTCTTCTTCTTTATAAGGTTTTTTATTCGGCTCTGTTAAAACCCCAACCCTATCATTTGTCTTCAAATGGTTCGAAGGAGATCAACTTCCATCTTTTGTGAGTGACTTAATTATTAATGGTAAATTCCTGGTAAATTGATATAAATCAATTCTTTATCGAATATATTCGAATCAATTTACAAATTACTTATATTTTAAAATGTATGTTTAATTTTTACAGAATCCGATTCAATGGATGATGAATTACTCGTACACTTATTGTCTAACACATTGTTAAAATATCCATCAATAGAATGTTCATATGTATTACAATGTTTAATGCCAGAATATTTCTATTGTATGACTGCCAACAATCATAAGCCTATGTGTGTTACAAGGTGTAACAAAAAAGAATGGATATAAAGTAGCATTTGTTTCAAGCAACCTACGAGGTGTTGTGTAATGTAATGAGATCGAGTTAAAAAATAGTGAAAATATTAGTTTTTTATGCGCAAAAATTTTAGTGCAGGAAAGTTGGGGCCTAACGTTGATTTATTTCAGTGTAAGTTCGAATTCGCCTTTTCGTTACACAGTAATACCGATGAACTCAGATCGTATATCTTTTTGGACTTAAACCAACTGCGATTGGGTGAACGATCCAAGACTACTTTTGTTTTTGTTGTAGGAATTCAGTTTGTAGAATTCTAGTAATGTATTTTGTCGTAAATCCATTCTCTTGCATCGACCGACCGAATTGTACTTACTCCGTGGACATAAATCTCTGTAATAAATTGAATACATTTCTACTATCTTCCTTAGTCTTTGGCAAGCGGATCTAACCAACGATTTTGGTATTAAACCATAGATAAGCTGTCCATACATACATAAAGAGTGTATACCTACTCGTATACTGAGCTTTAGTTGTTTGCCTTTTAACAAAGACCTCCGGTATCTTTTCCTCTATTTAATGTTGCAACTCAATGGTGATCAGAGACATGTAGTATTAATATTGATGTATTAAGGACACGCGACTTGTGAGCTAAACCAGTGTGTGACCGAGTCATGCAAGCCATCAGCACGTCATCATGCATTAGAGGATGTGATCAATGACGCTCAGCATATCACACAACGCATTGGCATATCAGCCGACAATTGAGTGACATTAATTATTTCCGCAATATTAAATATTCAATGAGATACTTCAATTATTTTTTATAGTAATATTTTTTTTAAAATATCAGTTATATTTGGAGAAGCGATGATTATTTATAATTATGCAAAATATCTTTAACATGTCGATGAAATTTATAAGTTGCCAATCTAATAAGATTATAAAGACGTATGTAATAGCTGCAAGAATATCTGTAGATATTGTATGTTGATACATAAATGAAACCTTGTTGGTACGAGCTAACGCGGAAATTACTTTGCTTTTCAATAAAAGTTACCCTGTGACTCAGTTACATGTAATGCCAGAATCTGATCTATTTGGTCAGGACAAGTGAGTCTTAATCTCCTTCATCAGCATC